>JANHGL010006408.1:0-11591 GCA_024611195.1 Ceyx melanurus
GACTTGGTCTAGGTGATCCTGCTCAGGCAGGGGGGTTGGACTAGATGATCTTCTAGCTCCCTTCCAACCCCTGACATGCTGCGATTGTGTGAAACTGGAGGTGACATTTTATGCTGAAGCCTCTGACAGTCTCCAAGATGATAGATTATGATGTTCAATTGACATCAGCATCACATGGGCATGCTCCCAAAAACCCCTGCTATTTTGAAAAGGCAGTTATCAGGAGTATCATGCCTCAAACCATCCCAAAGGAAGAAGCTGGGCTGTACAGAGCCCAGGGAAGAGAGGGGAAAGCAAGATGAAGGGGTAGGGAGGATCAGTGTTGCCATTCTTGCTGCACCCTTCTCCTTCTCATCTTGAGATGGAGGCAGGTAAAGTTCACCAAAATGATTTTCATGCAAAAGCAGAAAGCACCTCAAACAGGACACAGGAGAGCACTGAAGAACAGAACCATTTCCAAATGAGCTTGTCACAGATTGCTGAATAAACCCAGTATGTATATAACAAGGATTTAACAACCTGCTCCTTCCACTGTAAGCCACAAAGCCACTTGGCTTCTGTATAGATTTACTCACTAACTTCATGTATATATAGAACACAGTGCTTTCAGCAACATGCTTTTGCCTTAAAATATGTATCAAAGTTTCTCAGAAGCTACAGGGCATGAAATTGCAATGGGAATATCTGAAAGCAGGACGTGAGACTCCAGAGACCTCATTTTTCTAGGCAAGAAAACAAAACTATTTGAAACAATCATCAAGCTGCAATACAAAATGATTTCTGATCTAATTTAAAGGATTACCTAAAACCACAATAATCTCCAATTATAATTAGATAAATGGCATACTCAGATGGATTAAGCTTGTCATTTACAGCAAGAGTACACATTCCTTTTCTCTGTAAAGAGCCAAGCATGCTCAACTGGAACATTCCTCTGTTGAAACACTGGCTAGTCAAAGCTAAACAGCCTACAGGAGGTGCATTTTAACACATGGATATGATTAAACTATTATAACTTGGCCTGAAAATGGGGTCTGCAAAGCACTGATTTCTCTCCCTTAAATTTAAAACGAAATAAACCTCCTCCTTTCCCAGTCCCCCTTTCTAACTGGTATTTTCCCATCCCACACGTACAGATAGGCTGGCAGCAGTAGCAGGTTAGTTAGTGCTCCATGAAGATCCTGCATCTTGTTTATCAGCATGTCTTGCTCATTCTAGTACACAGCAAACAAGCAAGAGTGGGCACAACAACAAAAGAAGATCCCACACTTAGCTGGCACCTTGACTAATTCCAGTTTCCACTCAACTCCTCCCAGCTCAAACACTCTCCCCTCCCCAGGCACTTCCTTGGAAATACAAATGAGAAGCCAGCCCTGAGCTGCCTGAAGGGGCATTCCCATCCACAGCAGCTCTGCAGAAGAAAAGTGGTCAAAGAAGGAAAAATGAAGTATATCAGTGCCAGCTGGGGAAGGCACTGTATGTGCATGTTCTACCAAAGCCATCATAAGAATATTTATTATTTCCATTGAAATTCTGAAAGCAAACAATACAGAAACTGTAGAGTTTATGGACTTAGTGCCAGCACCATCCCCTGGAAATATATATTTTATATATATTATTAAATATGCATATAAATATATAAAAATATAAAAATATAAATAAATAAATATATATATAAAAACTGCTGAGCTGAAAGAGAATGACCCACACTGTGAGAGTTTGGGTGAGACAGAACAGTGTGCTCAGACACTGAACTATTAACACATGCCTAATGCCACTACAAGACTGAGAAAATCCATGTCTGCCAAGTGAAGGGTTGCCTTTTCTCCATGACTTTATGAAATACTGATCACTGAAGATGACTAACTGTAATGCAGAAATTCATAGCAAGTGCATGGCATGTAAGAAAAAAAAATGCAGTTTTATTGTCGCTTTCTTTCCCATAAACTCATATTTATTTCTGTATGTTCTCAAACCCTCAGTATCACTAAAAATCATCGTGTTGTATTTCAAGGAATTTATGACTTAAGTGTTAGCAATTCAACAAAAGGGGAATTTTTTCAAGTAGTAGCAGGAATTGCTCCAAAATCCCCTTCTGGAAGGGAACAGATCTTACACAGTTCCTGTCATGTTCATTTTGCAAGAAATACAATTTTCCTGGAATTTTCTGGGCTAATTAGTAACAACATGTGGAAAGCAGACCTCGTTCCCCAAACTTGTGCTAGAAAATACAACCAATTTGATTGGTTGATTTGGGTCAACAGCGTAGATGTATTTCAAAATGGTTTAAGGTTAAAAAAAGCACAGACAAGAGTAAATAAATGAGCATGTATTAGAGAATAATCACTGAATTTCCTTTCCACTTCTATAGTAACACAGTGCACACATTCAAAGCAGTGCATTAAGAGGATGATGTATTGCTCTGTAACACAGGGTGAACTCCATGGCTTTCCTGTCATCTCAACCAGCTGATGAAACACAATCATCCCAGTTAACAGCAATTCCCAACCACCTTCCAGCAGCCAGCCAGAGCCCAGTGCTGTGCAGCTCCCCTCACCATTCTCATGGAGGATACAATTCCTGTTTATTCACATCTATTCACTTTCTCCCCCTCATCATTCTCTACATCCTCCTCCTCCTCCAACATGACTTCTCATTGCATATTCTCCTCATTCCTTTTACATCTTCTGCCTTTCCCTCCCTGCTCTCCTGCTTTTGTTCCATCCAAATCCTTGCACAGTTCTCTTGAAGAAAGCATGACTAGAAACTACACCAGACCCTTCTCTCTGGACAAAAAGGATTTGAGGTCATCACTAATAGAGATGAAAGAGCTGAAAAGCAAGCACACCAAGTCCATGGAAAATCCAGTACCTGTGTCCAGTGCTTGCAATGTCACCTCCAGACCAAACTGATCTTCATCAATCCACTGCTTCACACCCAACCTGATTAAAATGATGAAAAACCACTGGACTGCATTAAAATGTCATCTTGCCTAATGAACCCAGTCCAAGATCCTGAGGAGCTGATCTGGACTCTGCACACAGCAGTTCCAGAAGCTCTGACTGATGACACAAGCACAGCTCATATTTCCACATTCATACTGCTGGAGGCTTCATCATTCTTTGATCCATTCTATTGCAAGGTACTGTGCATTCCCTCCAGTTATTCAGGGAGAAATGGTACAGCCAGTCTTGCCTAAAAGATGCACTGAATGCAGACACTGATCCCCCAGCTCTCAGAGAGATGGATCTACCATCTTTTTGTATTTTTTCCACTGCAGAAGAGCACAGGGAGACATCACAGGTGGAGATGCCAACATGAAGAAGGCAATTCCCCACGTACTTCACCCCACTCTAGCACCACTCAGGATCATCTCCACTCTTCTAGAAACACAGAGCTCTGGCTGTATTCTCACCTCAAGACTGGGAGAGTGTAATTCTGAGGAGCAATTGTAGGAGAGCCCTAAATATTCATCTGTTGCCAGATGCAACTTGCACTTGAACCTTGAGGCCACTGACTCTGTTTTTCCAACTATTTCCAGTAAGTTTCCATCTCCAATCATTGGAAAAATTAATAAATCACACTTGAGCTGCCTCTTCCAGGTCAGTTATGGCTGCACAAATGCTGAGAAAGCCTCCCCCAAATCCAGCTGGTCTGGCTGAAATAAACATTTTCAGGGAATACCAGGCAAAAAAAAAAAGTCACTCCTCTTCTACCATTGAAAGAACAAACCTGTTCCACCTGGTGCAGCACTACTGTGTCTACCCAAGAGCCACTCAATGCTCCAAAATAACTTATTCATTCCTTATAAATAAAAATGCATGTATCCCAAGCAGTCCAGTAGTACAACAAGGAATTTGTGGAGTGTTCTGGTAAGTAGCAGTTTCTTCCTTCTTACACAGAGCCACCAGAGTCTGCTGTGGGATGGCAAAGCAGCACTGGACGTGCAAGTTCTGAGATGCTTTTTGAACTGCTGTCATCTTAGAGGACATCACAGCTTGGAATATCTTCAGAATAACCCACAACTCTGACTGGAAAGCACAGGGTATTGAATCAACTCCTTCCAAATATTACAGTAAAAGGAAGCCTTTCTCAGACAAACAATCCATATGGATTCAGTGATCCAGAATGAGAATGTCACTCAGCCACCTCTCCCAAATAACAGGGGGAGCATTCATTAGCTGAGCTTGCTATGGCCATGCAGCAGGTCATTAAGTATGCTGCTTTCTCCTTCCTACAGGAAACTCTTTCCAATGCTGCTGGACGTGCTTCAGCTTCCCTTTCACTGGGTTTGGAAATGAAGAAACTTCCAGATAATGAAAGCCAAACATCTGGCACATTCAGAAAACACTTGCATGCTAATGATGGTGGGAGCAGCAGTATCTCTCATCAGCTCATTTCACAACAATCACGTAGGTTGTGTGGTGAGACAGTAAGCACAGAAACCTTGCCTTACACTGCCCCCTCCCCCCAGCCAGGCACTCAGAGTTCCCTCATTTTCTGTGCAGATCAGACACCCCAGATAGCTGCTAACTAGCCAGAAACCAGAGACTGCACTGCCACTGCTACCACTTCAGTCATTTTGTGGTCCCCCAAGTCACATTTTACAGGGGTCATATGTAAATGTTTGCCCTAAGAAAGAAACTAAGAGCCTGACTGCCAACCCAAGAACCACTGCAAATTGTGCCAAGCAAGTGTTAGCATTTGCTGGTGCTACCAACGAGGCTCATGAGCCCCAGCAGAGGCTCTGGCACTACCTGCCCCTCAGAAAGCACTCGGTGCTCTCCAAAGTGCTGCCAGAAATGCTGTGAGACCTGTTCAAGTGCCAGTACCTGGTGCCTGGGAGAGGAGTGGCTGCTCCTGGGGCACACGGAAGGCAGTCCCAAGGGGGATTCTGAAGACAACCTGCAGAAAACACTATAAACCCAGCACCAGGGTGAGGTGGTTCAGGTGCCAGTGAGCTGAAGGCACAGCAGCTCCCCTGGGGCTCAGCTACAGGAGACATGGCCAAGCCAGGCTTACAATTCAGTGATCCCATGTGAGTACTGAGGAGCCACTGCCCTCAACCCAGCAGTTTCTCCCACTTCTGTGCTAGCAGAGGAAAAGAAGAACAAGGGGAGCAGGAACTGGAGGGGTTCACCTGAGAAGAGTGCACCTGCAGGGCCTCACTGCTGCCACCTTACAGCACCTAGACGTGCACCAGCTGGAAATGGCCACGACTGGCCCAGCTCCTACTGCAGAGGAGGACAACCTATCTCTCTGGTGCCCTGGTGCAGAAGCTGTCCCAGGAGGACAGGGCTAACACAGTGGCCGTGGTAGCCACCCAAGGCACAGGCTGGAGAACAAACAGCCTTTTGCAGGGAGTCTCACAGATCCCACTGTGCAAATCTCAACTAAGAGTTGCCTTCCAACACTGAAAACACCAGGCAGGCAGCAGTCCAGCTCATGCTGGAACATGGGACATTTAGACAGGGGGTCTAAAAACCACTTGGAAGTGAGCAGAGCAGTTTCATATCACACTGGGGGCAAACCAGCTTTTACTGGGGTTAAAGCTCTCTGAAGTGACACCTCTCCAAGGTACACTGCATGGAAGTGTCTGCACTGAGCTTAGTCAGTGTAAGGAAAAGCAAGTTATACCAAAAGATAAGCATCAGGCCCACCCATGGGGTACTTCATGTTGCACTCTTCAGGTCTCTGATGTTGATCCAAGGCCAAAACAGTGCTAGGCCTTGGACCAATCCATCACCTTGCCTCTGGAGAGCTCTGTAAGCAGCAGCAGCAGCCTTGAGCTACGTCTAGTGTGCAACTCATCAGCTGAAACAAGTGTAGCAATAGTCACAGTCTGCCACGGCTCATCAGCTGCAATGTGGACTCCACTTCCAGCTGATGCTGGGAAATCCAGGTGATTTTCAACTATTACAGTCTCAGCTACAGGGCCAGCATTCCTTAATCTGCTCCCTGCTTTTAAGGAAAGCAGATTCAAATCAGAATCTTGCAGGAGCAATGACCAGGAGTCAAGCTTAGTTGAGCAGCAACATCTCCTTTAGTTGTTCCCAGAGGCAAGGGGACAGGCAAGTAGACTTTGGGCTGTTTCAAGTGGTACACTGCAGAAGCAACACCAAGGACCCACCTCAGCTATTTAGAAAACAACCTGGACACTTCATGGGCCACGAGAGTACAAATTAAGCAAGGCTCTAATGGTCCAGAACAACCCCACTGGGGCATTCACATCTTGCTTGCACCAGGCACAGCATTTTGTCTCCAGCTCACACAAACCCCACTAGATGTGGAAATGCTGTCAGTGCAAGAACCCTTGTGTGGCTCCCTTGGCACACCAGCCTCTCTCACACCCCTCACGTGTTGGTTTGTACATTGCACAGAGCATCTCACCTGCAAAGGCCTCACAAGGTTCACCACTTGGGCATGCAGCAGCTCTTCCACTCTGCTCAGGACACACACATCTACATCCATGCATAGACAATGTTCAATCCATTTGAGATGTACAGTAGCTATCCTGGCCCACCCCAGCAAGAGCCAACTCCACCACAAATCACATCTTGGTGCCACTTGACCACACATTTGGTTCAGAAGTATGGAACCAGAGAGGATTTTGTCCAGCTCATTCCCTATGAGGCCCATGCCTTCAGAGGCAGGTCAGTGTGTGACTGCAGACCAGGATGGTGAGCTATCCAACACCTGTCTGCCCAGCAAGAACTGCCCTCAGCAGGTTTTTAACCACTGTCCACAGAATCTAGGCCAGCCTGGTTAGTGAGCTTATCCAATTAACAGCCATTTCAAAGGTGCAGCTCCACACTCCCTGGTAATGATGCACCCAGCATGCAGAAAACTCAACTTGAGACACCAAAGGAGTAGTGCATATAGTTATCCTCAATACACTGCATTCCTAAAGCAACTGCTTGGTAGATTGAGCTTCTCCAAAGCACCAAGCATGTTGGAAACTCATTACAGAGCTGTTAAAGGAAGGATACAGTGTGAAAATACACTGCCAGATTCAAATTAAGTGTCAGTTATTTATGAACCAAGGACGTAAATTTATGGACCAAGAACTCCTCCGTATCCCATCATCAGTTTCTGACCTCTTGTGTCACACAACAGCTGTTTTCTCTGGCTGTTCCCTGCTCTGTGAGAGCTGTGATGACGACTGTACTCTGGGTGGGAGTACTGTGACTTCTCCAGTCTTTACCATATGCTAATTTGGCACCCAGGTCCACTCTCCCAGGGCCAGCAGAGTAGCAGGTCCACCATGTGCTTTCACAGCCTGAAACCATGGAAGCACTTGGCAATGATACCAGATAACTGGTAAAAACAGTAAACCCCTCTCCACAAACCTTCCCCCCTTCCAAGCTCTTCTCCCAGAAGCCAGAAACCCCATGGCTGGGATTCAGTGACTGTGCAGAGCCTACAGACTGCAGCTACATCACAGACTGTCCCTTGAGGAACCTCAATTCTTCTGCAAGAAGCATCCTGGCCTCAGTACACCCAGAAGAAAACTTGAACAAATTATTTTCATCCCATTGAATCATCAAAAATTACATCTCCAAATCCTCATGTGTCACAATCCTGCTTTACTCTTTTCTCACTTATTAAGATAGTGCAAATGCTTACAAATAATCTTTATCTAGTTTATAATCTAATGTGCACTGCTATGCTTGGAAGGAGAAGAATACTACCAAGCAATAGCAAATCTCTTGGGAATAGTTATTTTTTGCAACAGCAATTTTTTGGTGGAGCATCTCCAACATCACAGAGAAAGCAGGTTCAGCTTACACAGCTTCAAAGCCAAAGCACCAGTGATAGTGCAAAGGTTTAACAGCTTCAGTGTTCTCAGCAGTAAGGACTAGCCAGCAACTGGGCTGCTGCTGGAGAATGCCATCTCCCAGCTCCAAAGAGCAAAGAATACCAGCAGAGTGACCTGTACACCCATACATGACTGATCCACTGCATAGCTTTTGTGCCTGTAAGAAATCAGGTTAATTCTTGCTTGATTCTGAAAGAGTTCACTCACAGAAAAGAAACTGGCTTTGAATGGGGAGAAGCTGATTAAACACAATGGAAGAACAAAAGAAAACAGATTTGAAATTAAGGGTTACCAGCATTTGCTTTGAAAAAAAGAAATTAAGGGAACTAACTGGAAAAATCAGTTAATTGAGGAGCTCAGCTATCTGAATATGACAGAGGCCTTGAAATCTTTGAATCCCAGCTATCAAACCCTTCAGCATTCCAAAGAAGGAAGAGGGAGAGAGAGGCTTTGGAGATAAAAGGCACATAAAATTGGACATCATTAAGATATTTAACTAGGTAAGTAGTAAGTAAAGTAAAAGAGAAAATTTTCTACAAGCCTATAAAACTTACCTGAGTGACACAGAGACCAAGAAGGCTTCCCTTCCCATCTCCTTCTAAAGCCATGAAAGCACTGGAAAACGTGGCCAAATTTATTATGGGTGCACCACAAGGTAGCTTGTGACAGACTCACTGAAGAGATTACTCATCAGATAACATTCTCCAAATGCTCCAGATCTCATTAATCAGGATTTGAGCAGAGTATTCAGCAGTGTCACATGGGACACTGCCAGTTAAGCTGCAACTAGCAGAGGAGTTTAGAGGTAGGTGAGCATCTGGTTCAAGGGGAGACAACACCACAACTCCTGAAAAATTAAGTGATTATTAGAGGGTCTTAAAAATCAGCCTGGGAGCTGATCTCATTACACATTTCAACCACTAACTGTCTGAATTAGGAACAGGCTGCTGACACTTAATGCAGGGGGGATACAGACACCAGAAGAGAGACATAGGTGCTGCACAGAAATACCCAGATGCTCTAAAAACTGAAGGGAAAATTCAGCAAGGCAGAACTCAAGGTCATGCAGTCAGCGAGTACAAAGTTTCCTGGTATGCAGTGCACTTGGTGAAAACTGACAAGGAGGAGGAGCAGGGAGTTTTAGTTAATTACAACATCATTATAAAGCAGCAATGGGATACTTGGCTCCAGAACAGACCCATTTCCACTAGGGATGAGACATAAAGACACTCCTCATGAAAATTTGGCCTTTTAATTTTTTTTCAAGATAGAGCTTGTGGATAATGGACACATAAGGAGAAAAAATTCTTCACACAGTTGATAAAAGCAGAAATGAAGCTGCAAACTGGACATCACAAACTGAAGCCTGGGGCACAGAGAGAATCCATTCTCACTTGATGGGTTTAACCCTTACAGCATCAGACTGCACAGCAAAGACTAAAATGCAGAATGGCCACTTCATTTTCTTTTTCATCTTAGGAGCTCACATTTCACTCATTCCATGTTATCTGAAAGCACTGTGATCAATTGGTTCTTCAGCAGAAAGACCCATCTAACAGAGATGTCACTACCAGAGAATCCAAGACACTAATAATTCAGTGAGCTCCTATAAAAAAAAAAGCCCAGAAAAACAAACTAAACAAACAAACCAACAAAACTTCGTTTAAAGGGAAAAAAAAAGGCTGTACCTTTCCAATGAGCTCTGCACCACAATTTTACAGGCGACTGCCTTTCTGGCAAAGCTCTTAACCTGAGCAAATATGACACAGGGTGACAATACAATTATTCCAAGCAGGGACTGAGCACAAGTAGAAAGGCATAAAGAAGATATTGAGCCCCAAAGTTCTTAGCATGTCACCTGCACACTCCCTGAGGGTGCAGCTCGGTACCACAGCTGGGAGAGAGAGGAAGAGCTCCTCTCAGCAGAGCAGCCTCTCATTACACTGCACTCTTGTTTCAGGGGGTTGGAGCTGTGAAGCCATGTGGATTATGTTCCTGAAACCCGAGGACTACCACCCACAGATAAAATGCATCAAATGACCCCTGGCTGACTGCTCTGCCTCCCCGGGAACACCAAAAGCAAGAGTGACATTCAGATAAGAGTAACTGAGAATTCATGCACAAAGCTCAAACTCCCCAAAGGGAGGCTCAGTCCTCTCAAAGTCCACAATACATTAATATTAATATCATTAATTATTTACTATCTCTCCTGCACTAAGGTAATGCTTCCCAGCTCCACCAACCAGCTGACTATAAGGAATGAGCCTAGAGTTAACCTGACACAGGAACCTGGGATGCTCTTGTAACAACAACCTCAAATGTTGGCTTCCTTATTGTGTATTAACACACACACCCCTGATGCCTTCAAATGATATGCAAAGTACAATACACTTCTTTATAGTTTTTCATATTAAATCTAACACAATAATCACTACAAATTTACTAATTTTTAATTTTTTTTACAGTGTCTTTACATGTATAGCAGCATTGCAATGAACAGCAGGCAAGGAAAATACAGAAACCCACCAGTTACAAATAGCCCCACACAAGCAAAGTCACAAAGAATCCATTCAAGAAGAGCTAAATATGAAGAACATTCAAACTGCAGAAACCTAATAGTCAAAAAAGTATCACACAAGCAAAGTAACACACATGGAATCCATTTCAGGAGAGTTAAATATGAAGGATGTTCATGACAAAAAAATAATCCACTTAAAAAAAAAAGAGTATGGTATGAGGGAAGGGGATGAGGGGAAGGGACCAACACCAAGCCCTGTTACAGCTGCACTGAGTTCAGAGGTGTATCCACAAACCATCCAGGGATGCTCCTAAGTTTGCTAAGCCTCCAATTCTCCAAACTTAAAAAATTAGCCAAAAGCTGCTGAGCACTTCTCTGGGAGCACGCTCTGAGCGAGGGGAGAATACTTTGGGAGGCTTTATTTCCACTAAGTGTTCCCAGCTTTCCTCCTTCCCGGCCAACGGTGGGACAGACACAGCCCCGGGGGCACGAAGGAGACAGGGGCTGAAGGAGAGAGCCAGGGGCTGAAGAGAGAGCCAGGGGCTGAAGGAGACAGACAGGGGCTGAAGGAGAGAGCCAGGGGCTGAAGGAGAAACACAGGGGCTGAAGGAGAGAGCCAGGGGCTGAAGCAACTGCTCCTTCACCCGGACACCGTGTCTGAAGCAACTGCTCCTTTACCCGGGCACACACAGCATCTAACGGAGGGATGGGGAGAGATTTTCTCCGACTAAACTATTCGTTCTCCTGTCGACTGAACGATGAGAGAGAAGCCAACCCAAACAAGGCAACCCCGAGGGAAGCACAGCCAAACGATCGCGCAGCAGCTTGTCCTGGCAGTGCCAAGTCGGGCTGCGCAGCAGGGTCCCCCCAGGCCGGGTCCCCGCGGAGCCTGACCCGCAACGGCCGCGCTCGGCTGACCACGGAGCCGCTGAGGCACCGGCTGAGATACCGCCAAAGCAGCGGGAACGAGGAGCAAATACCTTGGCACGGCAGAGCAGGGCTCCCAGGAGCGCTCGGCATGGCAGCGCTGTGCCCGCGGGGCTGCTCCCACCGCAGCGGGGCGGAGTGCGGGGAACGCGGGGCTCTCCCACTGCGGGGCTCTCCCCTCCTTCTCTTCTTCTTCTCTTCTTCTTTTCCTCTTCTTTTCCTCCTCTTCTCTTCCTCTTCTCTTCTTTTCCTCCTCTTTCTCTTCTCTTCTCTTCTCTTCTCTTCTCTTCTCTTCTCTTCTCTTCTCTTCTCTTCTCTTCTCTTCTC
>JANHGL010006408.1:12411-40410 GCA_024611195.1 Ceyx melanurus
TCTTCTCTTCTCTTCTCTTCTCTTCTCTTCTCTTCTCTTCTCTTCTCTTCTCTTCTCTTCTCTTCTCCTGCCGTTGCTGATCTCAGTGGGCAGCAGGGCTGGCAATCTCCTCAGAGCTCTCCTCAGCGCAGCGCCCCGCGTTACAGCCGCGTTAGCCGAAAGAAGGCAGCCCCAGGCGATTGGTCAAGCCCTAAAACATCATCGCGCTTTGCAAAACACTTGGGTCTTTTATCTTCATTAAACAGCATTCGCTGCACAGTAGTAACTTGAAAACGTGTTGGAGCTAAAATTACTCAGCAGCTCTTTGAAAAAGCCATACAGAATGAATGCAAAACTGTCTAATGCTACTGATGCTCATGCACAAAAAACCCACTTACCAGTAAGCCTTCAAATCTTCATTTCTTTGAAAAGGAACTCCCAGAACTAGAACTGAGACTAATCAGAATGAGCAGCCAAGAGATCAAAGATATTCTTGACACCTGAACACTGGGAAATGATTAAAAAATACAAAATGTGAAACCCCAGAGATGTATCTAGTAAAAGGCAGTGTGCTGATTCTTTCCCAGTGTAGGTGTGTGAATTTGGTTTGTTATACTATTAGTTTTACCTTTCCAAGCTCACTTCAGTAAAGGGTACCCAGCACCCCCACGTTCTCAAAGCACCAAGACCAGCTCCCAGTAAGTCAGAATTTTGCTTTCCCCAACAACAAACCAACTGGCACAGGCAGAAAGGGTTATCCAAGAGAAACTGCTACAGAGTGAGAGAACAGACTCCCTAGGAAATATTTTATATGCTCCAAGAATATTATTGTTGTTACTTTCCAGTTTTCTCAGAATATCATCAAAAGGAACTAATTCACCTTCAGTACTTGGGTGCTTCACATAAAGTTCTTAGGGAAGCCTGAAAATCTGACAAAAATGACAACAGAAAATGCTCATTAATGTCTTTTGCTCCTGTGAAGATCCTGGATCTCACCAGTGAGTGCATCCTGTCCTGGGGATGCCAGCTCACCCCACCACTGAGCTCCTGTACAGCTCTGGTTCTGCTCAGTGAGCTGTGGAGACAACAGGTTCTTCAGCTGAGCCTTTTAAAATAGACACTTGCATAAAGTGGCTTCCCCTCTCCCATTATTTAAACGCTTTACACGACGTGAGGATCATTGGAAATGATGGAGCTTGTCCTCCCAAACACGAAGGAGAAGGTGACTGGGATCAGCCAGGATGGATTTACTGAAACTAAATCATGCCTGACCAAGCTGATGGTGATAAAACACCAGAAATGATCGAGTGGTAAAAGATGGAGGAGAGGACAGCAGCTGTCATTCCCCTGACCTTCTCCAGGCTTTCTGCACTGGCTTCCACAACATCTTGGCATCCAGGGGAGGGTGGCACAGCCTGAATTGGTCAACAGCTGGAAAAGAGGTGAACTGAAAAACTGATTGAAAGATGGGGCTCGGCTCTGGTGGAAGGAGAGAGCACAGGCACAGCTGAAGCAGCAACACAGGGACACAAGGAACAGCTCTCCCCTCGAGCAGTGCAGCAGTGAGGATGGGCAGGATCCAACCTCAGAGATCTTGAGACCCAACTGCACAAAGCCCTGAAGAGCTTGGTCTGAGCTGCTCTGAGCAGGGGGATGCACCACAGGCCTCCCAAGGTCCCTTTCCAACATGAATTCTCTATAATTCCTTGTCTTGCCTCCACCTAAGTCACCTAAGCAGATAGTTTCTTTCTTTACTGAGTAGTTTGGAAATGCAGTTGAGAATTAGTAGCTAAAAGCAACAGCAGAACTGTGCAAAGCAGTTTCAAATAGTCATGATTTTGTGTGGTTTTGTTGGGGCAAATCAAAGCACCTGCAGCTTTCCACTGTACCGATGGCTGGATGTCTTGCAATGAAAGAGCAACACGAGCAGCATAAGGAGGTTGCTGGAATTCCACTAGCCAAGACACAGACTCATTTTACCCATCACCTGATGGGATAACTTTCCTGTCTTCCTGGAAAGCAGAAATAGAAGGTGCAGAAAATGAAGACAGCAAATCAGTAACTGTGATCCAACTGATTCCAGGGAGGGAGGAGAATTACAAATTCCTCCTGGTTTACTTCTTGTAATTTCAATTTTTTTTGCTTTGAACTTGGGAGTAGAAGATTTGGCTGCTCTAGAATTCCCTGCAAAGTTTATAGTGAAATGCTGACAGCCTCTGAACTCCAGCAACACCAGCAGGCTCTGTCTAATGTGCCCCTGGGCATTTGGAGGAGACAATCCTTCTTCCACGGGAAGAGAGCTGTAGTACTGTTAAAACACCACCATTTGCAGAGGTGTTTTAACAGTACTACAGGTTAAAACACCTCAACTGAATCTGCTGCTGCCTTTTTCAGTGCTGCTGTCACCCAGAGGCAAGGTGTACAAAACACCAGCAGAGCTGCCTGTGTGAGGAACTGGGAGGGCTGGAGTGTGTTTTGCAGAGACCTGCTATCTGCCCATCTGTTCCCAGGGAGGGATTACATCAAATCCCACTGGGATTTCATATTCACAAATCCAGGAGGAGCAGTAATTGTTTTACTGAAGTTGTTAGATTCATAATTTTATCCCAAATCCCTCTGCAGGCGAGTTCATTCACAGTATGAATTTGTCTCCCTTTTGAATGGCTCGTTTGTTCAGCAGCACTATAAATATGATGTGGCTGAAACTCTCAGGAAATGGCTATTCTCTGCTCCAGTGCTTTATTCAAAGATATCTATTTCACTCACACCCCTCCCCCAAAAAAGAATCATAAAGCTAATTGTATCTGCATTTACACTGCTCCTGTCAGAAACATGATCTGAGACTCTTTATAGAGCACCCAATGACTAACCCACAGCCCTGACTAGCTGCAAACAATTGGATTTATTCCATATGCAGCTGCAAAGACTGCCATCAACATTTCTATTCATGCTGCTTCATCTGTGCTAGGATTAACAGAGTGAGCAAAGCTGGCCAAGGACACCTATTTAAAGAACCAGGAGGTTTAAGTAGTTGGGACCAGCACAGTAACTCCTCATCTAAAGGACAGCTAATTCTTGCTGCAAAGGCAACCTTCTGGGCCCAGTCCCACCTTGTCCTGCCACTGACGTTGTGCTTTGATGTGGCAGGAGCCTTTTAGGTGCAGCTCCTGCACAAAACTACCAGGAAAAGGACTCTGAGAGCACGTGGGGGTTCTACACTGCCCAGGGTCCAGCCAGTGTACCCGTGTTCGCAGCCTGGGGTGGACAGGACTGCTCTCAACAGCTCCAAGACTCAAGAAGAGACCCCAGTGCAAAACACAACCAGGCTGGCAGGTGCTGCCCTGAAACACGATGTCAGGGAAATGCAGGGAGATTTTCACTCCTGAGCTGAAATGCTCCTGTTTCACACGGTGTCTCTGTGCTGCTGGCAGGCCACAGATGCTGCTGCAGTTTGACCTTCCCATTTCCCACATGGCTCCATCTCTGTGCAGACTCAGACCTGTTTGAGTTCCACCAGTGCTAAGAAATTTAACATTCTCCACCTCAAGCCAAGCAAAATTCAGATACTAAGGGCCTAGATGTAGGTCTAGGAGGCCTCCCTGCCCCTAACTGTGAGCACAGGCTTTCTTACACATCACCATCACCACACACCCTTCCCCAAATTACTACTAAAACTCATCCAGAGAAGGGATGAAAGTGCCCATCATCCTCTGCACAGCAACTTCAAGCAAACTCAAGTCTTGCCAGACCAGAAGAAAACAAGAAGGTTCCACTTCTGTGTTGCAGAGAATTGTTGTGAGCAGCAGGATAATACCAATTCTGACAGAGACTCTCCTCACCTCTGCTGCTGAGTCCCTGCCAACAAAGTAGGTCTTACTGGGCTGCAAAGCCAGCTTAGGAGATAACTCCCTGCAGCCTGGTGATCAGGATGGTTCATGTAAAATGCAGAGAAAGTCCCAGGACAGAATCCCCTTCTGCTGGCATGTTTTAAACAGAAAAATGTGAGCTCTGCTTAACCTGGGGAAGAGAGAGGATCAAAATCGACACCCAGAGCAGCAATCCAGTGGGTGGGCACAAAGCCCTGACAGAGAGGGTGCTCATCCCACCCGGGGTCACTGTGCTGTGCCATCTGCTGACATGTTTACAGTGCCCAGTGCTGAGCAGCAGAGAAACTCTGGGGCTGAGCAGGATGCCCAGGGCAGGGGGTCTGGGTGCTGGGGCTACCTGAGCAGGATGCCCAGGGCAGGGGGTCTGGGTGCTGGGGCTACCTGCAGGTTTATAAAGGCAGGCATGGTGCCATCCTAGCACAGTGAGGAGCAGCACATCCTAGAGAGCCTCATTACCTCACACAGGACTCAGTTTGGGATGCAGGGACACCAGAAGGTGCAGATGGGCTGTTAAAATTCACTCACTATTTAAAGGGGCAGAGGAATGAAGCAAATGGTGTCTGAAGAATGGCCATAAAGCTGGGGAAGGGTCTAGAGCACAAGGTTTGTGACCAAACAAGATGGAAGCACTTCAAGCACAAGCCAGTCCCAGCTACTCAAGTGAGTGCCAAACCCCAAACAGGAATTCCAGAGCTCTCTTCTTTCTCTCTCTGGATGCAATGGCTGGGAGAGGTGGGTCTGAAGAGCTCTCCTTGCTAACACAGCACTGACAACCCCCTGCAGCATCCCAGTGCCATGGGCTTGGCCTAGAAACATCTCTGCAGTTCAGATGGCTGCACCCTTCAGTTACTGTCAACAAGCAAACAGAAAAAAAAGCATCTCTGGAAGTAGTTTTCCTCAGTAAAAACTGTTTGCCAGAGCATGAAAGCACCAGCTTGACAATGGCCTGGCTTCCACCTGCTGCTGCAGCAGTGAGGATGGAGTGGATGAGCTGCAGAGAAAACAGAGTTTGGTTCCTGTCCTACCTGAACCCAACTTATCTGGGGTTGCCTTTTGCTTCCTCCTCATCAGGTGAGCTGAGGGCAGCAGGGAAGAAAACAAAACAAAGAAAACATTTCAATGATTTGCTCTTCCTTCAGCAATAAAAGACAAAGAAACGCCCCACACAAAATGAAATGTCCTTTATAGGAAAGGGATATTTATCCTGCAGTGTTAGTTCTCACCAGAGACCTGTCCTCCCCTCAGCTAGCACTTCTGGGGGATTTCTCTCCTTTCTCCATCAATGTCAAAAACTGCACTGGGACTGGTTTTTTGGTGCATTTATTTCTCCCTCTGGTGCCTCCATCCTGTGCTCACCGTCTCCAACTGCCACACTCTAGGTGTTTAGTCAGTTATCTGCTCTTCACTACCTAAATATCTATTCTTCACATAGTTATTTAATGGCTTATCACTCACAACTACATTTTTTGAGAGGTACAGGGCTCTTTGCAGCCACTGCTTGACATCAGAAAGCACTGCAGAGTAGCACACTACACACCCAGCACTACACACATACAGCACATTTCCTCACAGCAAACTGCCACACAATGCTTTAAATTATCCTGCTTTCAGAGCTCACATCATAGCCTCCATCACTAGTGACTACATACTGAAGCTTCACCAAAAAATAGTCATTCCATAAAAGAAAAAAAAGCACTTTCTGGCAGCCAACCTGCATAGATTTTCCCTCAGGACACAGTGGCAGCCTCCGTCTGGGCATTGACGCTTCTCTTTGGATCCTCATAAGAATTCCACTGGAAGCAGAAGCACTTTACTGCTCTAGTTCTGCACACCACAGATCTGCAAGGCAACTGAGGACTGGCAGTCAACTGCATGCTGGTTCCTTGTCAGTCAGGGCTAATTCCCACAGATTAGAGAAGGAAATCCTTACAGTCCCCCAGGTCCTCACCCATCCTGTTAGAGAACATTTTATTTCTTCTTAAATCATCTCTTAAGAGAAGTAAAAAAAAATAATTTTAAACATTCAAACTTGTTATTATTACCTGTCCAAAAGTGCCAGGAGAGAACTAAGAGCACCATCTCCCACTGGGAATGAGTTGCCAGGTCCCCTCCTAGCAGCAGCATTGGTGCTTCCCCAGATTATCTCCTGCAGCACGTGCTGGCTTGTTTGCAGCCACAACCCCACAACCACAAATCCCTCCCCTCTGCCTTCCTCCTGTCCTTATGCAACTGCTCTCCCAGCAACCCTCAGCACGGGTACTTGGAAGAGGAGGGAAACTGAGGCAGGGAATGGAGCTCGTTCTCCTGTTCTTCAGCACAAAAGGAGCCTAAACTCAGAGGAAGATCTGCCCCCTTGGTTCCTTGGTAGCTCTAGCTGCAGGCTCCTTCACAGCCCCCATGGGCATCCCTAGGCAGAGGTTTCCATTCCCTTACTCCACAGAAGCCTGAGCTTGCCCTTCTAGACTTTGTCCACACCTTCACCTCTTTTTCATCTACTTCTTCTTCTCTAGGTTTCTTTTCCCTCAGAAGACTTCAATTCTCACTTGAGAGCTTCCAAGAAAAAATGACGTGCCCCTTTGCCCACCTCAGACACCCCCCCACCCCAAACTGCAAGCAGCCCATCACACAGCTGCCCGAGAGCTGGCAGCACAGAAGAATGACCCACCTTGCTTCAAACCCCCTTCTTCTCAGGTCAGAAGGGCTGAGTTTCACTGCACTGCCCTCAGCCTTGCAGCAAAAGCACCAACTGGTGCCTCCCAGGCTGCTCTTTTGGTTCCACTGTTGGCTCACAGCATTTTGATTTGTTTTTCCTGCTCTGAGCAAGCCTGAGTATTTCAGCTCAGAGTCTTAAAATACAACCAGGAGTTCACAGTGCTGCAGTTCTGAGGCTCTGCTAATATTAGACTCTGGAGGATTTAAAAAGAACCCAAACCCAGAAATGGCAGTGATGCTGCTGCCAGTTGATCACCGTGGCAGCACTGCCATTCTTGGGGCAGCTCTGCCTTTCCTTACCACGCTGAGCCATGGACAATAGGTGAGCAGGGAGCAAAAAATCACCTTGCTGGTGCCAGGGAGCTTCTTGTGCACATGGCTGGAGCAGCCTGCCTGGAGCTGAGGGGAGCCAAAAGGATGCAGGTGTTCTGGCTGCTCCACAGAGCAAGTCACAGAGTGCTGATTCTTCCCCTGAGTTGGCAGCAGTTGCTTCTTCAAATGCTCTGCACAGCTGCTATTTATTTACCCCTGAAAAGTTGTGGTTGTTTGGATAGATATCGTGTGGTAGAAAAAAAAAAATGTACAATGTGCATCTAAAATATTTTTCTTTGCATTTCTTCTGAGGAAGGAAAATTGCAACCACTCGATGGCTTAAGCTTTACCTCTTAGAATCATTTCTATGTTAATGTGCTATAATGGGACAGACTTTGAGCAAGGGTCAAGAAGCTCTCAGAAGTAGGAACACTGGGAAGTATTGTGAAAGTTAATAGAAATATATTTAAAGCAGACTGAAAAGAACAAAGGTGGCTTAAGAATACCTTTAAGTACTCCCCAAATTCATGTCTATGTTGAGTCAGGTCTTACAGGAATAAGAGAAAAATCTTTCAGATGGGCCTGAGATGATTTTTCTTTAACAAACTAAAATCTGTTACAGGTCACTCCTTTATCCCTTTTCTATCTCCATGTGCTGCTCTCCACTCTGCTTTCTCTCATGGATCTCTCAGAACATGGTGCAGATGTCAACAAGGCCTTTTCTCTCTCCCTTCTAAATGCTAATTATGCTCACGTCATTTCTCTTAATCAAAATAGCTTCCCTGCTTTAAGCTTAATCCTTTCTTATCCACATTGTCTTCCTTCTTACCCACATTGTCTTCCTTCTTGCCCACATTGTCTTCCTTCTTATCCACATTGTCTCCCTTCTTGCCCACACTGTCTCCTTTTTTACCCACATTTTCTCCCTTCTTACCCACATTATCTCCTTTCTTACCCACATTGTCTCCTCTCTCCCCAGCTCTCCTGGTATTTTCCCTTCTTGTTAACTCTTTGTCCATGCTCTGCATGCCCACACCAACACTTCACCCAGTTCCAAGTGATGCCCTCTGGTCTCTCTCTTTTGCTATTTCCCAACTGCCTAGCACCTGATTTTTTTCCCTGTGCCTACTCACCAGTTCCTGCCCCTCTGGAGCATCCCTTCTCTCTCAGGACCTCCCTCCTTCTCTGCTGTGCTGTTTCCTCCTCAGGTACTTGGGTGACCTGCTTCTCTTTCTCCTCCTGTCCTCTGCCATCCATGTGGCCACCTCCACCTGCTTTCCCTTGTGTTCTTCCCCTCACTGACTCTTTTGAGGGCCCTTGGAGCTGCTGAGGACCCAACAGTCACATCCTGAATCCAGTGGAATCGACTTCTCCCCTGCTGACATTTATTTCCTACTCTCTCCATCTGTAACTCTGCTTCCCATACATTTGTCATGCAATAATCAGCTTTTCCAAAACTCATAGAATATCCAAACTTGCCTGTTAGCTGCTGGTAGCTTTTCTGCCTCCACAGCCAAATAGAGTCCCCTTCAAAGCATGTCATTCCTTCCTGGTGCACTTCCACCTCCTGTGATCCACATCCACAAGTGTGCCAGCATCTGCAAGCAGCCCCATATCTGACTGAGGGAGGTCAGGGACCCCCCAGCCCTCTTTTTCAGCACAGATTCCAGGTTTTTTTACATTCCGGGGAAACAGATACACAAAGCTCATTCTGAAGGGCTGTGAATGCTGGGTAGGAGACCTGGATTTACTCCTGGAATCATAGAACTAAGTTTGGGTTGGAAGGGACGTTTCAAGGCCATCTAGTCCAACCCCACCAGGGTGGGTCTCCAACCTCAGCAGGGTGCTCAGAGCCCCATCCACCCTCACCTGAGATGGTGCCAGAGATGGGGCAGCCACCACCACTCTGGGCAGCCTGGATCAAAACATCCTGGGGGTTGGGGGGGGGGGGGGAATAAAAGGAAGAAAAATGGAAACGAATGCAGCAGTGAATGATTTGAGGTCTGTATCATTCACCACTTGTAGGTGTTCAGGCTTTTCACTGCCTCAGAGCTGATCCTGCTACTGACCAGCACAAAAAGGATGTGGGATGCCAGGGTCAAGTGGTTCAGGATTTCTCCTGTCCCTCCCAAATACCAAAAGGGTGAAGGAGAGTCAGGAGCAACCCAGGAGCTGGCCATGCCCTAAGGACAAGGTGAACTGAGATGAAAACTGTGCTCTTGGAGCAACCAGATATTCTATTTCCTAAGGAAGATGTTCTGGGAGACAAGTGTGCTGGAAAGGCTGGTGGTGCCCAGCATCTCCCACTCAGCCACCTCCATCTCCTGCTAATGTGGAGTTAGCCCAGGGCAGTGGTCATCACTCCATAATGTCCTTAACAGACCACTGAAAGCAGAGGGATTTACCTCAATAATGTCCTGGCTAGCCTTGGTTGTGTCTGTACTCACTGGGACACTAGCAGCTCAGCATTCAACACCAAACCAGCTCAGCTACAAAATACAGATGCTTCTGCCTAACAGATGGTCTCTACCTAAATATTCTTTTCAAGAGAGAACAGCACTTCACTCTGATTTACACAAGTTGGAGACCCAACTTTTTCTTCAGTGCTTGATTCATTTTAAATCAGAGTATTAGGAAGCAAAGATCCAGCTGAGTAGAACTTGAGACAAGTAAGAACTGATGCTTAGAGCAAGGAAATATGAACACAGATCCTTTCATGACAGAAGCCCTCATTTCTAAATATCCACACATTCTTTATAAGGGGGAGAAAAGAAACATTTTCATTTCTCCAAAAGCAGAAAAAAGACCCTCTAACAAAAGTGATGTATGAGCCCATTCCTTGCAAAGCAACATGTTAGAGCTCAGCTGCTTTTGCCCAGGGCCATGTATTTACACTGCAAATATTGTGATAATTCAGAAAAATAATGTAACTACCTCTCCACCCAAATCACTTTCAGGTTGATAATAATGTAAATCAGGAAGTGAATGTTCAGGGTCATCAGCACTGCACCCAGGATCTATGGGTCACTTAGGCTGCAGCAGCACTTGCTGTCCATCGTGTGTTATTTTGAGCTGCTCAACTTGATTCTGCAGCTCCTTCCATCCTCAGTGCAGAATATGACATGCCAATGGCAGGTGTCTTCCCCCTGGGATCTCCCTGTGCCTCAGTGGCACCCACAAACACTCTGAACAGGGAAGTTGATCATGCACACAGGTGCAGAATCTCTGACAGCTGCTGCAGACTCCCATTCAGCACAAAGAAAAAGGCAAGAGGGGTTTTCTTTCCCTCCCAAGAGCAATCCCCCTTGCCCAGTGATGATATGCTGCCTTACTGGCTCCACCAAAAACTCTGCCTATTCTGCCTGTGTGATTTATATTCCCCCTTGCCAGTTACGCTCCTTCTAGATTTGCTGTTCATTACCTGGAACCCAGCACATTTTCCTCCCCAGTGCTGCTTTACGGACCACTGGGCTTCACAAATCAAAGGCAGGCAGAGTGAGGAATGGAAGTTGACTTCTCTCCCCCCCAGAGAACATGAAGTTCTCTTTGGGAGGATTCAAAACTTCTGTCTTCACAACAGCAAATGCCAGTCAGCTGAACACACAAATGCCCAGCAAAGCCCAATGAGCTCAAAAGCAGGACCCCCAGAGGCTGCCAAAGCTGGAAAAGGCTCCCTCACTGCGAGCCCTGGGGGGGCAAACAAGTGTATGCAACCCCTCAGACCTCACCCAGACCCCACACAGACTCCTCTGCTGCTTTCAGGAGCAGATGAAAATCTCCAGCTACTGTCCGTCACCAGTGTCTGTCTGTACTGTTTTTTAGGTGCTAACTTGCAATGGGAATTGGTTTATGAAATCTCTTGTGCAGAACCCTCACACCTGCCTTTTTCTCCAGCTGTGCACCAGGAGCCATCCCCACTCTGGACCTTCACTGTTTGGGCAGTCTTGGCTCTCACAGCACCTTGCACCAGCACCAAGCAGACCCCAGATCTTGCACAACCATCACCTGATGCAACCCTGGGGCCTCTAGAATGGAGAGGTCCAAAGGGAACAGAAGTGACACCTCATGTTAGTCACTTAGCTCAAAGATGATGCCTGTTCTTTCTGAAATCTGAGCAGTGCTTTAGAAGAGCTTGGACCTTATTTAGTGCTCTGTGCTTTCGGAGGCCAGTTAATGTGGAAGTGCACGCTGGAAGTGCAGCATTTCAAGTTAATTTTCCTCCCTTCTCAACACCAGCAAGCATTAATAGCACACCCAGGGAGTGCAGACACCACAAGGGCAGATTTCTTTCTTTGCTTTTATGTTCGATATAAAGGCTTGAGAAGCTTCAGCATTGATTCTAAACCACACTGCAAAAAAATCCCCATGTCCACGCTGCAGATTCCTGAAGGGCTCCTTGTAAAAAGAATCTTTATCTGCATTTTAGAGCATCTCTCCTTTGCACAACGGCATCCTGGATTGCTGCGGGATGACACCTTCTGCACCAACTTATTTGCTAATGTCCCCTGGTAACTGATCTAAGCCTGGCCTCAATCTTCTTTTAATGAAAGAGAAGGAAGAGGATACTTTACCAGCTATTATTAGCTCTTAGTACCTGTCTGTAGAAAACAAAAACCAGAGCCTTTAATTCCCCAGGCTTTCTTACAGGCCCAAGGAGACACTTGTCAAGACCATCAACACAGGTAAAAGAATTCACAGTTCACCATAAACACAAACAATGTGGTGTACACAGATTCCTCTGGGTCCACGCTGGGGAACAGCCTTAAATCAGCATAAAAAAATTTAATTATCCTAGGAGAATTTTACCTTGATGCTTAGAAAACAAAATGTTGACATGTGTAGCTTGCTCTGAGGCTTGGGGACAGCTCCCTGTGTATTTCCAGGGCAGGGTTTGGGGGTGGTTCACCACAGATGCCAGTGGCTGGGAGCATCCCAAGGGCTGCTACAGAAACCTGCCAGCAGAAGGAGAGCTGCAGATGCTCATAATGAAGAAAAGGGGACTGTCTTTTTGATAACATACTAGAAAAGAATCAAATTCCTTGCAATTAGTGAGAACAAGGTCTCAAATATTCAAATATTTGGGTTCAAAGCTGTGATGCCCACGACAAAGGGTTGCATTTGTGATTGCTGCCTAACTGGATAACTTGCTAATGAGCAATTAGAGGGGAATTGATAGGTGTGTAAATGGATTACAGCTCACAGTTCAGACTGCTCTGCTTAGCTAGACCAGCTACGTGCACTTCAGGTGGAGCACAGATTGGGATTTTCCTCTCCTGGCCAAGATGCAGCTGGAAGGATATGGAGAAAAAATGACTCCAGGCTGAATTCACAAAAAAATTGGAAATATCTAGGCATGCAAAAAAAAAAAACCCAAATCAACAAAACCAACACAAACAACCAGAAAACAACCAACCCAAAAAGCCCTGACCTGAGGTCACTTACCCTGACTTCACTCACAATGTTTCTGAACCTCTACTTTCATCTCTGCCTCATTAAATAAAGGCAAAAGAGAAAATCAGGAACTTTTCAATCCTTCGGTCTCGAAAGAGGGGCATTATTTTTACATAAAAATAATGTATTCTTGGCAGCAAAGCAAGTTTCTAATGACATCTGGTGCTTACAGTGTACACAGTGAATTATAAACATGGACTGTTCTCAGCTAGCTGGCTCTTGGTGGAACACTCATGGAAACAAGAAGCTGAAGGAGGTTGTATTTTACAGCCTCAGAATGTTCCTTGTCTTTTATGTTACTGAGAGCTGCCAAGTGGGAACGTTTGCTACAGTTTACCCTGAAATAATTTCTAAATTAACCCCCAAAAAGGAAGGGTAACAACCTTTCTTCATCTAAATTGCCTGAATTTTTCTCATTTCCATATGCAAATTCCTATAGACAGCAATACAAAAACCCAGGTCCTATTTGATCCCTGATGTAGCAGTGTACACAATTCATGTGCATTGCTCAGTAACACACTTTTAATCCTGAGCCTATATTATTATTATTATTATTATCCTCCATAATAATGTTTTTCTAACAAGATAAACTTGTTTCTCACTTTTCACTAAAAAAAATATCATCACGGTCTTTTTTGCTGTAGTGCCTTCTGTAATATTAATTCAGTATTTTCATTACTGCACTTGTTTACCTGTTTTTTGATTGTTAGAAGCAGCACAACATGTATGGTAGTAAATTGATTTAATTGTCTTGGGTGTTCAGCAGCATTTGTTTGTTTGTGCAATGGAGGGGATGTTTGGAGCTGGAGCTGCTTTACAAGTAATTTAAAATGTATGAACTTGGAACAAGACAAGACAAACTTAGGTTCACACACTCCTCTCAAGGACAGATAATCTTTTAAAGGAACTCTCCACCTAGCCACTGATTTGAAAAAAACTTTTCCCCTCTGCTAGCTGGGAAAAGAATAATTTCCATAGTGTGGCAAGAATATGAATCAATCAGTTTGAGGAAGAAACAGTTTGATGATTTCAGAACTACTGCAGAAGCCCATTTCTGGAACCCTGCCCACTTTAAGCAAAGCCACTTGGACTTGATGCAACCCAGTTGCTTCCCAAGCCTTTAATCCAAACACCACCTTAGAACGGCAGAGAGTGGAGCATCCCCTGAGCACATTTACACACACCAGTCAGGCACACAGAAGTTCACACAGCTCGTGATCACTCGCTGGTCACAAATGAAGACTGAGGTTTGGTAATGAACTGGGTTAAAAATAGAGACTTTCCATGATTCATGTCAGTTATTTCTGGGAGCCAACGTCTGCTGCCAGCCACTTCAGTTCCAATTGTTTGTAAAATGCAGTGTTTGCCACTTGCAAAACTGAGGAGGTGAAAAGGAACAGCTGTAAGCTGGAAAACGTGAGAGAGCAAGTAGGGAAAGAAATTGTTAGGAAATTAGGCAACACAAGAAGCCCAAGATAAGACAGGACAAGTTGCCTTGAACACTTGTTATTCCCTCCCACATCAGCCTTTCTCCTACCTGGTCACACCTGTGGCACCCACAGGACACTCCCCCAGAGTCATCAGCATACAGGAACACCCAGAACCATCCAAAATCAAACACCTCCTGCCTGGTCTGCTTTGTCCATCACTGAGTTTCAATATATTATTATGAAGATATTTCAGGGAAAACTGCAGAAGTGGGGTGACCCTGCCAGGGAGAAGGACTGGCACTGTGCTCTGAGACACACAGTGATCCTCACCTGCTCCTGGGCACTGCCAACAACCACCTCAGCTGATGCTGCCACACCTCTGGGTGGCATTTCCATGCTGCCATGCTTAGGCTGTTCAATCCCAGAGCTGCTGAATGAGTTCAAGCCACGTGGGGAGTTGAATGGTGGAGTGATCTGTGTCTTTGCATATATGTGCAGATAAAAACTATAAAAGAGTTACTGTGAAGTGTAATTGAGTTTTTTTTTAAATCCTCCAAATTTTCAGACTGCTTTAAACTATTAATGCATGCTGCCTATCATTGTGCTTGTCAAAACACTTCCAGTAACTAGAATCACTGTTGGGGTTTTTTTTACCATTTTGCAGTGAGTATTTAAGAATCAACACTGACAGTCACAATAACAGCAGGTTGCCTGGTGCTAGATTATTAACTTATTAATGTGCAGTAAAAATGCCCAGTACTGATGTATTTACTAACAGCTTGCAGGTAACCTATTGCTAAGTGTGCAAACCAAATCAGCAGAGAAAATCCAGAAACAGCATCATCTAGAAAGCAACAAGAGTGATGCAGCTAACAGGCAGTTGGAGGGTGAAAATCAGTTGACTGTAGTGCCCAGTTCTTCCCAGCAGAGCTATCAGCTTGTACTCAGACAAGGAGACTAAGCTGATTTTCCAGAAGTTATCTAAGAAAGAAAACAGCTGCCAAATTCCTATCACTTGTCCATCATCTATCCACCTGAAGACCTTCCCTTTTACTCCACAGCACCTCAGTTTCCCTTGGAGCCTCTGCTTGGGAACCACATCCCCTGTATTTTGAATTTCAGCCATTTTTCTCTGTGCAGACTTGGTGGCAGCTCCAAGGAACTGGAGCTTCAAGGAAGGACTCACCTTCCAGAAATGATCTTGTCAATCTGCTCAGACTTCTCTGACATCACAGGGATGTAAAATATTCATCATAGGTTTCTATTCTGGTCTTATTTCCTCTGACTATTCCCTTTATGCCTCTGTCACTCCTCAGACAAGCTCTCTGGACAGTTGAATCAGAAGATGGGCAGTACAGAGTAGAAAACCTGCATTCAGATTCTAGACAGTGGTTTTTGGGGGTTGTAGTAGCACTGCTGAAAAAATCCTGTGAAAGTCCAAACTCTACAGTCTAGTGTATCACAGGGACAGTAAAAATAATGCATTTAGGCGAATAGCTCAGTAAATTGAAGAGCATAAGATGTGTTTGCAGAATGTTTCATCTGAGTAATGAATTTATGGGCTTTGGCAGACAATGCACAAACACAAATAAGCAATAAATATGAATTAAAAGCTTCTTTTCAAGCTGCTGTCATAGCTGAGGTTTACATAAGGAACAGAAACTAACATTTCAACCAACAGGCAGAATTTGTAGAAAAGATCCTTTCATTGCTGGGGATCTCCCACTTCTGATTTAGTCCAGGCTGAGAGTATTTCTATTTATCCAGAGTTCTGATGACATGCACAGAAACTGGGAAAGAGGAACAACTCTGGTATTGTGCAAATAATTCTGCACAATACCAGTGCTACCTGCAATTTAAACCAAGGTTGCATAACTTCTTTCTTCTGTCACCAAATCTTCTAGTTCCATCTTTGTTTTATATAACAAGGGCACATTTTCCAACTGTTCTGGAAGTTTTTCTCTTTGTGCTTAAGGTCACTTTAAAAACTAGATAGTTGTGTTCTAAACAGAAAAGTTCAGGTTATTCAAAGCAAACAAGGAATACTTCTGTGCTATTAAGTCTTTGGAGAACATAATAGTTTGTTGTTCTGTGCTTTTCTGTGAGAGCTTATGAAAATAGCATAACCCTTTCCTTTTTTTTTTCCTTTTTACATGTTGTTTGTAAGGAGTTAGGCTTAATTAAATGCAGAGCTGCTTAAGTAGTGGATGTTCTCTGCCATGAGTCTAGTACTAGCTAGTTGTTTTTTTACCTCTACCCAATGAGGTAACTCTCAACATATATTAATTGATAAAAAAATGAAACTACTCACACTACTCTCCATATGCTCCTCAGTCTACCCTGAAGCTAGCACTGGTATTTCTTCACCACAAGAAGGCCAAGGATCCAGAGTGTGGTAGAGGCAGGTTAGAGATGACAAGCACAGGACATTTCAGGAGGGTGATAAATTGGTTTTCATGGCCAAAACACATGAGATTAGTTTCTTCTCATCTTACCCCAATACTTAGTCATCTCCATGTGAATTTCTCTGAGGAGGGAGGCAACTGCTTCTCCTCAATCCAGCTTCCTTTTTGCTTGACCCTTCGTGTTGACAAAGTGCTTTCAGAAAGCCAGTTTCAGAAAGCTGTGCCTGAGGTTGTCTGGAGTTGCCACCTCCAAGACATGCAGCCAGGTGTCTGTGCTTTGCTGTGCCACTGGCACATGGCAATGCTGTTCTGAAATGCAGAGCAGGGCAAGTGTGGCCTGACAGAGTGTGTTTACTCTGCCAAGATGATGTTCCATCCTTCCTCACCTTCCCTGGCAGCTTGAGGGTATTGGTTGTTGTACCCCTGCTAGAAAAAGAGCACTGCACACATTGCCATGGCTGTGTTTTTCAATTATTATTCCAGGTGGACTTGTCCTTTTTTTCCTCTTTTGTATTACTGGATTTATGATGATATCTTCCTAAGCAAACCATCAGAAACTTGGCCCAAAATCTCCATTTTCCACTGAATTTTAAACACGCTCTCACTGTTCCTTCCTATTTGTACCTCTGTCAGCTAAGTATCAACAGAAAATGGATGTTAGTTTGAAGCAGACATGATACCAACTCATTGCAGAGAAGCAGCCAAAGGCCCCCGTGGTGAGATGGTGTTCCACCACACTAAAGATGTCCCAGTTCAATCAAAAGAAGCCCATCATTTCATTACTTCACTTTTTATCTTACACTGCTTCACACTGCTCAGTCCTTGATCCTTTCCCAAATGGATTTCTAATCACTGTAGCTGCTTTTCCACCTCCTCCAGTGTACAGCCACCAAGCTTTGAGTCCCTGCACTCTACCATCCCTTGCTTCCACCCCAGGCTACCAAACAAATCCTCTTGTTTTTCTAATCACAGTCATCTGCAGGATTCTACTCCCAACAACGTGTTCACTGCCCTACAACACAGAGGATGCATTTGAACTGCAGATGGAAGGTGCTTGGTAATGATTTGGAACCTATATACTCTATTTATTTGCATCAGTTTCTTATGAAAGCATCAAAGTAGGAGCAGCCACAGCAGAGCCACTCTGGGTCTGTGCCAGGCATCCCCAGCACAAGTGTGGGGAAGAGAGTAAGAACAGGAGAGCTGGATTATTCAGGTATAACCTGCAGCCATTTGCTAAGAAGACTGCCAGAAGCTGAAGTTATATTCTCATGGTTCAACAGAAAAAAAAGGAGCCTAAGATCCTGTGGGAATCCAGAGGCAACCATCCTCTCCACCAAAAACTATGATTCCTGCCCTCCACTTGAGACACCAAGTGCCTCATGTCTGTCGTGTCCTCCTGTCCAGCCCACAGGAGCATGCCACACCTCCACAATTCCCAAATCCTGCTCTCCTTTCTCCACAGCCACTGCTTCTGGAGACTCTGGTCTTCACACTGCAAACAATTTCTGTTATATTTAATGCCTGACTCTTTGAATCAAATACATCTACAGCTAAAAGGCACCAACATTCTACCACCACAATGCTACTGCTTGTGTGCCATTGGATATCACTGCCAGTTTCTCCTTTTTCCATTGATATTTGGCTGCTCCTGGTCAAATACTCCAACCACCTCTCCACACACTAAGTTTTTGGTGTAAAATCCCATTTGTGTGCTTCACCCACCTCTGCTTGCTTGGCTGGGAACTGGGAAATGCAGGGAGGAGGTGACACTGGTGCCAAGGGCCAACCCCTTTGTTTGGAGATCCTCAGGACTGGGAATGAGCAGGAATATGCTGGGACTCCTCTGCTGCCCATCATGACCCACTGCTCTTTTCCTGCCTTCCAGATACATTTTAATTAACTACTTCAAAATGCATTTTCTTCTTCCACCAGTTTCCTGCTTTCTTTGCTAAACTCTCCCCATTTGTAGGGCCACCTGACAGCACCTCGTTCATCTTTTTGTCTTCCTCGAAATGAATATTCATAACCCAGAAATCAAACCTGGAGTAACTCATTTCCATTACAATGAATACAGCCCTTTTCTGTTTGTCCTTCTCACCCACATGCCTCTGTTTTCTTAATTGCTCTCTTCTGCACTTGATTTTGCCCCTTGAAATGCAGTTGTCAAACTTTTTTGGAGTGCTGCCTGCTCTTTGCTGAGTGTGGGGACTCCTGCTGCCAAGCCATTTACTGCCACACAAGTGTGGTCTCCACCAGTCCCTGGCTCCAACAAAATCCCCCCCTCTGCTGCCCCACACCAGTGCAGTGTGTAGGAGAGATCTCAGCCTCCTCTGCCCCCCTCCCTCAGCCCTGAGGAGCTCTCCCAGCATCACTTCACTTTCTCCTGCTCTCCAAGAGCTGGCACTGAAAAGCCCTCTGGCAATTTTAAGCCACTGTGCACACCCAGAGCAGCAAGAAGCCAAAACAAAGCTAAAAATGAGATGATTTAGATAACAAGGCTCAGATTTTTCATTACAGTGGATGGCAGGCTCTGGTTGCTTCGTTTTTTTGGCTGTCTGCACCAAACCTCCTCCTCACTATGTGGAAATGGGGGTTTTAGCTTCCAGTGAAGATGGAAAATAAATATAATATAAATAAGATTTTTTAAAGCTTTAAAAATTGCTACTATTTCCCTTAAAATAGACACTAGCCATATTAAACAGTGACAGAACATATCTAATAACCCTTGGTGTTATTCCAGTGCTCAGTATTTGTGACATTCTTATCAAGGCATCCACTCCCATGGAAAAATCCTTCTCCAGAGCTTCAAAGAGGGAATAAATAAATGCAAAAAAAGCACATTCAAGTGTCTAGAATATTCCCCTAGATCCTTCCACTCTCAGTGTAAGCTGTGCAAGGACTGTTTGCCTCTCTGCCTCCCAACATACTGCCAAGGGTATGACTAAAATGCAGGTGTGTGTAGCTCTAATGTCACCAGCATGATCTAATGGACTTAAAAAAACTTCCCAGGTTTGGGGTTTCTTGGTTTTTGTCAAATGGTGGAAATTCAGCAGAGAATAAATCAGGTGTTCTGCTGCCAAAATCAAAACTTGACAAATTAAGCCCTTTTTACACATCAAGGGGGTAAGATTTTGCTGTCAAATATTTTCCTGTGACCAGTGTAGAAAAGCAGACCCCAGCCTGAACCCAACTATGGCATTTTATCAAGTCAAGATTTGCTGAAGTGGTAGTTTGGTTTGGTTTTAATGGAAACAGAACTATACAAATGAACCTTTCCAGCTGATAGCCCAGCTCATCACACAGGCCACTCCAGACTTCCCTCCAACTATGAAGCTCCAGGTTGAGTCTTCTCAGGGCTAGCAGGAAAAATCCCAGGCCAGCAATCCCTTTGCTCTTTGACAGCTGGAGAGTTTGTTACCCCCTAGCAAAAACAGCCACTTTCACTTAAGAAAGAGTTCTTAACTTACAGAGTTTTTCCCAAAAGCCAGCACATAACTGCTAGTGACTAAAAAGCCAAGTAAAAAAGCTTTTTCTGATTCATTCTTTCCTTACTGTCCAAGGGGAAGCTTCTGGGTTGATCAAGCACTTCAGGAGATATTTTTAGAAGTCTTAGGTTCTATTATTTAGTTTTAAGTGTGACTGTTACAGATGATGTGTTAGAATAGATCCTATCTCCACTCAATCTCCTTGAATTTCCTCTGCAGTGTAAACAAAGGAATCCATTAGCTGGAGACCCTGGCTGGCTGGGGTGAATAAAATGGGCTCACATCAGCTGAAAATTACAGGAAAGAGAAATGCAAGTATTTAAAAAAATATGTATCTGTCAACACCAAAACTCCGATTTACTTTCATGCAGGATACCTGTCTTTCCTATTTCTTCTATCAGTTGCAGACTCCCTCACTTTGATTCCAGCTTCAAAGGGAAATTTGGTATTTATTCTCCCAGGAAGGAAAACTCTGTCGTGCCTCTTTGATGTCCTGTTACATAACTAAAATCCCCAACTTTATGGGGGTAAAATGAAATCATAGCAGCAGCAGCAATCTATTTACCAAAAGAAAAAAGTGTTATTAGCAGAGAGCAACATCTGAGCTGAATTAAGCATCACAGTGGGTGAGTCTTGGTTTTTATGTAAAATATTAAGGGATGCACTTGAGATTTTTCTTAAAGATGTTGGTGGCTATGACTTTCTCACCAGTTCTTTCAGCAATACTGAGCTCCATCACATGGACCCTACTCAGTGTAGGCCCAAACTTTGTCTCAGGAAGAGCCAAAATAATGTGAAATGGAGCAATGATGTGGGTTTGTTTATTTTAGTGCAGGAGAATATAAAATAAATCACCTCATAATGAGCTCTTCTGACACCTGGCAGTTAATGTTCACAGCTTGTGCCTGGTCACATCTTTTACAAACACAGAAAGTGAGGTCAAGCAAGGAGAAAAAAAGACAAGGCAGTTAAAGGTCTGGTCACTTTGCAAAATAAAGCTTGGGAGTGAAAAACCTCAGCCTGTGATCTTGGCTCCCACTGAACTCCATGAAACAAACTCCTGGCTCTGCTCTTCCCCTGAGCAGATGACTTGTTCTCTGGCACCAATATACCATTGCAAAGATGGAAAGAGAGATGAAGATGGGTGTTCCCACCTTGATATTGAACAAGAAGAAACACTCAAAGAAAGGAAAGAAATTCTTATTTGGAAAGAAATAAAGCTTAAGGCAGCTTGTTAGAGGTACTCCTGCCTCATCTCCACTGACTGACCCAACCAGCAGGCTCTCCCTCTGAGACCTGTTCACTATCCTAAGCCATCTGGAGAACAGCTCTAACCTACCTCATTCCAGTACCTTCTCAGCTGTTCCATGTGAAAAGTGACAATGAAATGCTCACTAACAATAATGTGTCAGAGATGTTCAGGTGAACTCACAGGAAATGGCTCCTTCTAATTTCTAGTAATGAATTGCTAAGCACACTGTGTCAACATCAAGAAACAATTCTCTTGATTTACTGAAAGCATCAAGCTGGCCACATGCAGTTCAAGAAGAGGTTTCTTGGTCTTTTTCCTTCCTTCCTTAACCTACATGAAGTAATTGTCATTAGCAGCAATTTTAGTGGTGAATAGTGGATCTGAAAGTTTATTAATTAAATTTACCTTCCTGTTTGAGGCTTTAAACTTTAATTGCTTCTTGGAAATGCTAGCTAAAGCAACACACAAAGAAGGAATTTAGCAAACTCTGGGGCAAGAAAGCACAGCCAGGGAGAAGGGAGCATCTGGGCAAGGAGAAGAGAGAATATAATCCACTCCTCTGCCTGCATGAACAAACCTGGGGACTAACTTAAACAGCTATCTGCAGGAGAGGTGTCTAAAGAGCAGAACTACACTGTCCCATCTTGGACTGTGGAGGAAAATATACTCATTTTTGTGCTCATTTATATACTGGCCTTACTGCTAAGACCTGGAATATAGGTACTACATGACAAGCATCATCTTCACCTAAATAACCATTAATTGCTGGAAACATCTGGGGCACAGAGAGCTGTCAAAACACAACCCAGAGGTGTTGCTGTTGCTCTGACTGCTGCTGTTATGATTGCAATGCTTTGCTTTGAAGTTGGGGTTTCCAGCCAAGAACTGGGTGATTTGGAACACTGCATTCAAACAATGCAAAAAGAAACTAAAAAGACAAGAAAGCAAACTTGAAACTTGCCCTCTAAAAACTACATGTCCTTGTTAACTGGCTCAGAATAATGACCGAAAGAAATGTTCTACTGGGTAGAAATACAGAGGTTCTTTCATATCTGTCACAAACAACATACTTTGTGCTTCCCAGGTGCAAAAGTGAATAGGCTGAACACCCAGTGAATTCTCATTGCAGTGAATTGTGCAGTACAGACTCACAGGCACAGGTTTCTGAGCTCTTTATGAAGCTGAGGGAGGCAGAAGTTTCACTCCAAGGACTATGCTGAATTTATCTGGTAGCACAACTACAAGCTCTTTTATTTTGTTTTTAGTTTGGCCCATTCATTAACACTCCTGCACAAATAAGCTGTTTGCCTTAGGTCACTGTTTAATGTATTTGAAGCCATGACTGTGCTCAAACACATCACCTGCTGCTCCCCCAGGCCTGCCTGGCTCTGGGGGTTCCTCCTAAATCAGAAATCAAAGCTGTTGCTTGAAAATTAAAACCAAAACTAAACCTAAAGGAACAAAACTAAACACACACAAAAAAACCCCCAACCAACCAACCAACCAACCAAAACAAAAAGCAAACTGAACACCAGCAAAAAAACCTTCAAAACAGAAAAAAACCAACCAAACAAATCCCCAAACAACAGAAAAACCAACTGCAAAATCCAAAACAGCAGAAGACCCAACTGCAAAACCCCAAACATTTGCCCAGCATCACAAGAGAGAGGCCAGGAATTCTGCTCCCATTTCCATAAAAACCAGAATTCTTTGATTCTAGACAAATCAGTTCAGCCCATATTCAGCTCTGAGAAATTGCTCCAAATACTCAAGTTGTTCAAGTAGCCCCAAGATCATCTTGGGCTCCATCAGGGTAAACAAGCCTTAAATCCCAGTCCAAGAGAACTGATAGAAAATCAAACCTTTCCAATGGCAATGGAGCCCTAGCTCTGAATGAAAATATTAGCATTGATGCTACCCTGCCTTTACATCCAGGCAGGCAGAGAGGGGCATCTGCAGGTATAATTAATGTTAAGAGCAATGTATTCATGGGAATGGTGCCTTCACTGAGACAATTATCTGGGTGAAGTGAGAACAAGATGAGACCTTCCTGTGCTACTGCAGGACTGTGTTCTGATCCAAAATTCAAACAGCCTGCAATTACCAGGCTCAAGCTGTCCTGCTCTTGCTGAAAGGTGGAGTGTTGCTGCTAGTCTCTTTCAGGCCAATTCTAACACATAATTACATTAGCAAACTCTCAATATTTACCCAAAACTCAACCACATTTGTGCACCAGCCAGAAAATCCAAGATATTTCTCAGTAGTGGGATCATTTGGCTGCAGGCAGCACACTGCTAACTGGCCAAGGGCAGGGAATGCAAATGGCAACACAAAGCAGTTGCAAACTCAGGAGCTTTGTATCTTTTCATACTATTATTACCTGTAGTTACTTAGAGTAATTCACCCCTGGGTATTTTACACTTCCCTTACACCACTTTCTGTGCCCATAAGCTCCAGTAAGGTGCCAAATGCTTCAGCACTCCATCCTTTTTCACAACTGGCAAATGAAGAAGAATTTCAGGTTGCAGATCTAGATAAATTCCTTTTCCAAACCCAGCATCCACAGCTAAGTTTGAAAACCCAACTAAGTCTGGGTGTCCACCCAGGCAGCAAGCACTGACAAACAGAGCCAGCTCCAGTTCTCTTTGTGCCTTCTCCTATAGGCAGCTAATTCACTTCAGGGAGGAACCTTCAGTGCTGAGATACAATTCAACTGAAGCCAGAGTTGCAGGGTGTCTAAAACTATCTAGAACTGTGTCTTGAGCAGGGAAAATAAATTTATGGACGTCCACAGGAGAGACAAATCATGGAGATAAGTATCACATATAAATCTACTGAGGCTACATCATTACTGTATGGGAGATCTGTGATTCATCTTATTCCTGTGTTGAGGACAGAGATGCTGCTGCATCAAGGGTGCCTGCACAGTGCAGTTCAGGTCAGATGTGCCCTTCTGAAGTGACTGTCCTCATCACCCCTGCTTTACAGCTCTGCAGGGAGCTCTGAGAGCACCAGACCTGGCTCCTGGGGGATAAAGCTGTGAAAAGCTGTCCAGGGGTTGAGAGCCAGCCACTTCAGAGCTGCTCTCCTCCAGGGCTGCTCTCCTCTGGCCAGGGGAGGACATCACATGGCTGCAACAGCCCCAGGATGCTACAACCACCTTTCCTTTGCTTTGCTGCAAAGATAAAACACAGTGTCTGAGAAAACACCTGAGAGAAGCACAGCTGGAGGACTCCAGCAGAGTTTTCCTCACAGAACACAAAGCCCTGTTTCCCCAGCTGGCTAAGCAGAGGGATTGTAGGTGTCTCTGCTGAGGCTACATGAGGTGACTGCCAGCAATAAAGGGAGAAAGCTAAATATGAATTTATATTAATTTCCCAGACTGCTACCAATGGGTGCAGCAAAGCTTGAATCGAAGTTTTACTATATTTTAAAGACAACTTTTCTATTCTCAGCTGAATTTCCCCAAGAAACAAGCTTCACATAATCATACCATGCCACCACCTAGTTGTCCTTCACCTGTAATCAAACAGGTAGGCTTTTAGATAGGAATATCATATAGCTTTTATACTCATAAAAGCTGGCTCTGCCAGTCACTATATTAAAAGCTGAACTTTTCCCACTGTAGATATTTTCTTCCCTTTCTAGTCCATGCAGAGAAGAGCATTTAGCTCTAGTAGCATCTGCAGAACACTGTATAAGCCAGTGAGTAGCAGCAGCAGCCAGAGGCACTCATTGTTGCAACCTTATTTTCCCTGAGTCTAATTGAATCAGCAGGACCTCTAGAGGGCAGTGAATAAAAGAAAATCAAGTACCAGAAATAGCCATAAATGTTAAATACAAATTTAAAAATGGGGATCTCCTCTAATTGCTTCCTGGTATTGAAAACCTTCCAGGTAATTCTATGGATTAATGGATTATTGCAATGGGATTTTTCCAAGATGACATGCTTTTCTGTCTGGCAGATTGCATTGACAGCCTTACAGCAGTGATGCTTCCCCTGGGATTTCCTTTTCCAAACAGAAATCATTTCCTTGCACTGAAACGGAAATGTGCAGCAGGCCATCTGACTGGCATGGTGCTCATGGGCAGACACAAGGGGTTTTCCCCCTACAGCAAGTTGCAGTAAGCCAAGAAAAAGGGAAAATAGAGTTGAGAAAGCTGACTGGCTACCCAATATACAACAGCACAACATTGCTGCTCCCACTGCTACCAGAGCAGCCAGCACCTACAGCAGAAATCAGCCTCTCAGATCTAATTCCTCATTCTTTGCTGGGTTTGCTGCCTGCCCAGGATGCAGAATCAGGCACACTGCTAACAACTTCATTACATATTTGACTGTGGCATATATAATTAACTCATTACTGATGGGCTATGGAAAATCTAGGCTAAACCTGAAATTAGACACAGCAGACAAAAGCACTGGATGCAGTGTCCTTTGTCTGATCTGGCACACAACAGCATCAATCAATCCAGCACAGGCCCACACATGATTACATCACTGCAGCTCTGCTTCACTGACTCCTCGTGGCCTTGTGCACCTCGTGCAGCTCTCAAACTGCCTCTGCAATTACAGCAGAGCTGCTCCCACCTTCACTTCATGCTCTGTTTGTTTCTGCAACTCAGGGTAGCTCTGGAAGCATGGGGAACTGAGAGAGCAACAGAGCAGTGCCTGAAATGGAGCTGTTGTGTGGCACAGTGTGCTGTCAGGGCTCTGAGGCCTCATGGCAGAGCTGCCCACCTCCTGCTGCTGGGCCTCACACCTGCTGAATGCAGACCCTCTGCAGGAACCAGGGGAGCCAAGAACAAACCACCTCAGCAGTGCATTTCCCTCCCCTCTGCACTCCAGGGTGGTTCACCACCCCAGCTCCCAACAAGTCAGACACTGCCAGTCTACCCTGCTGGGTTTTAACACTGTCAATCTCTCTTTCTCCTGCCCCTGCAATCTTCTCATCCCTTTTCCATCAGTGTTTCCTCTTCAGTTCCCTCATTTAAAAGGGTTAGAGAGCCTTTGCAAGTCACATTTGTGAAGATACAGACTTACATGAAGTTCAGAGCTGTCTTCATATTCCAGCAGAGCCTGCTGCAGAGCCCCAGGGTGGCAGCCTGTGGGAATAAACACAGGGAAAACATTATTCATGCTCTTCTAACAGAATACAGTTCAATAATGCTGTTGTCATCCATGATCTAGATATCTCCATGTCACAGTAAGGTGGGAACAGTGGTGTGTTTTGTTGGAAGCACCTCTCTTCTCCTGGGGAAATACACTTTGGGTGGCAGTGCTTTACCTCTGGCCTTTCTGATGAAGGCAGTGGTGAGGAGAAGTCAAAAATGAAAATAAAAGATAGATGCAAAGAAGAAAGAACAGTAAGAATGTATCATGACTCAGAAAGTGAGCTCAAAAGGGATCAAGAAGCAACAGATGAGTGGCAAGACCTTGGAGGAGGAGCTTTGGAGGAAAAGGGCCCTGGGCAGACCATAGCTATTGTTCCCTCATCAGTCAGCAGAGATGCCCAGAGCTGCAGCCACCCCCAGAACGAGGGGGTGTGCTGGTGAGGAAGGTACACTGCTTTTCTGAGGATGAAAGCACTGCTAGTTCAGGGTCTTTCAGAAGCAATATCTTTATTCTTTCAAGCTGAGATGGGTTACATGGCACTCCCCACTTGGACAGTACCTCCATTTGGAAGGAGGTTGCTCCTCTTTGTGCGCTCTTTACACTGATTTCTCAGGTGCACCTAAATGCTCTTCCAGAAGGTTCAACCAAATTCCATCTTTCAAACAGGTCCTCCAGATGCAGTGCACAGGCACTGCTACAATCAGCCCTGCTTTGTTCTTTGAAGCCTTATCCAGCTGCTTTTGCCCTAGTTTCAGACAGAACTGGAATTTCCTTCCTCTCTTCAAACTGGCCCCTGGACCAGCCCCATGTCTTTAAGGAGCTCCCTGCCATGTGAAGTAGCTCCTCCAACTTTAACAGTGCTGAGGTGTATTTAAATCCATTCTCCTCAAGGTTGTTTTTTTCACTGAGTGCTCATTTAAAGTTATTTTTCAACTAGAAAACAAAGTATAATGATGAGAAAACATTATCAAAAATCATCAGAATGAAAGAAGAAAGGTGGTGCCCAAATGAAGTAATTTAACAATTTAAAACTCCCAAGATTAGAGACTGGAGATTTTTCTTCCTGCGTATTTTTTTGGTGATAACTCATTTCTCTTCAGCACTAATGGCCCAGCTGAATGCTGGTTGCAACCCTGCAGGGAGACAGGCAATGCAGCTTTAACAAGCTGCTCCAACTGCAAGCACTTCCATATTTCAAGCAGGTGGCTCAAGTTCTCTCCTGTCATTGTTTCCCACTGACAATCACAATTGAGACTGTGAAAATCTTCTTGCCATGATTAGGTGCAGATGGCTTAGGAGATGCTCAGAAATCCTGAGCACAGGCTCCATGGACAAACAGCTTGATGGCTTCCAGAGCTTGAGCAGTTTTTCACCTGAAGCTGAGTGCAGTTGCTCCATGGGTTTATATTCAGCAGATGTTCTATGAGCCTTATCAATCTCCAGGTCTTTTAGATGGATTTTGTATGACTAGTGCTGGGTATCTGCTGGGTCTGTAGCCTGCTAAATGCAGCTGTGGTCTCATGTGAAGTGAGGAAACCTTTTGAATTGCAGCTGTTACAGAGCTGGACCTGAAGGCTCACTACAAGGACCTAGCTGTCACCACCAGGCTGGTGCAGACCCTTCTACCCATGTCCTTCATGAAGTCATTCCTAGTATGTCACTCACCTGAACACACACTCCTCACTGTTCTGTGCAGTTTATTGACTTCTTCAAAGGCAGAAGCTTTTTTCCTGTAGTGCCCTTTGATAGACCTTTAGTTGATTCTGAGTAACCACCCAACTCCCTGTCAAGGGGTAGCAATTCCCTTTAGGAGAGAAACAAAACTTTTCTTTTTTTTTTTTTTTTTTTTTTCTTTTTCTCTCTCTTTGCCTGTGGGGGTGGGGCCGGGCTGGATTAGCCGTCGGGGTCTGTCGCATACATATATATAGTTGATTCAAAGCATTGATTATACATTTTGTTGTTGCCTA
>JANHGL010006408.1:40510-69657 GCA_024611195.1 Ceyx melanurus
TAATAAATTTCTTGTCTCCTTATAAGTCCCGGGTCTCACATCTAAAATAAGATAATAGTTGTCTAAACTAAGACACTCCCAAAAAGGGGAGTGGAAAATTTAACTTTGTTGAATATAATAACTAACTCTTGGAACATGTTTTGACATGATAATGAAATACAGTTGAGAAAGTTTCCCACTAGAAAAAAGCTAATATTTTAAGGACAGTATCACCCATTATAAGATGAACTGGACATTTAAGCCAAAAATATGCTAATGTTTAAAAAAAAAAATAAATTTCAAATTATTCAAAAAAAATAAAGGAAAAATCCTATCTGAACATTCTCACCAGGAGAATGAGCAATTCCTGAGCATCATATCTCACACATTTCATATCTCACACATTTGCAGCTCTGTGAGTGCTGTAGCCTCTGATTCATCTCTAAAGGCTTGGCCCATAATGAAGATGCCCCTTTGAAAGTGCTCTGATTAGGAAGCCTGATGTCACAACCTGATCATGAAAGGCTTTGCCCAGCTTCTAGTTCAAAGGCAATGTAGCCCCAGGTAGACCAGTTTCTACTTGCAAACTAATACATCTGTATAATTAAAACAACTTGTCCATAGACAGTAAGGAAGCAGCAACTTCAGGGGCTTTTATAAGAGTTTCCACAGCAAAAGCACCATGAAGATGCATTTTATTTCAGCCCACCAAAGCTCAGTGGCTGAACTTTCACTTCTGTGTAGCTGTCTGAGCCCTGCTTATTTAAAGGCTGCTTGTGTGTCCATCCTCCACACAGCACAGGAGAACAAGACACTCCACCCCATGGCAGTTTGCTGCACAAAAAGATGAAGGAGGTTTCACCAGGTCACTGCACACTTGGAAGGATGGAGCTTTAGCTCTAGTTGTGAGAAGGCAGGCTGTGATCAGGGTGGGCTGGGAAGGGAGCCTCTCCATGCTTCTAGACACTTAGCTACTGCATCTCGACTAGATGTCTGCTATCTGCACTGCCCACACCACCCTGCAGCACAACTGACCTCCAAAATAAGATGTCCAGACTGCCCTCACTGGAAAGGTCACACCTTTCTCTGGAGGACAGGAAAGACAAGTTCAGGGTAACACTCAAGAATTGAATGACTGCTCTCCCAAGCTGGGTGTTTGCCTTGGCTGTTGAGTGCAGAACAGCTCATAAAAGGCACTGGGCTGTTTCACTGCTGACTTGCAGGTCTCAGGCACTGAGGGAGGTGGTGTTGGCTCTGCTGTAGTACTGAAGATGGAGGCTTGCCAATAATTTCCAAGCTGATAAATATACATGTATTGTGTAAAGCTCTTCTAGAAAATGAGTAAAAACTTCCAGGGTTGAGGTGGGGACAGACTGGGAATGTCCCAGGAGGACCTAATGTGTACCTAGCAAATGCACTAAGCACTACACCACTTCTGCACCACGTCAGGATTAGGAGTTTGTTGAAATCAGTGAAGTTTGCTCAGACCAGTGAAGGCAAACTGTGGTTAAACCAGCACGGTTTGCAGCCACCAGAAAAAAATCAGAAGCAGTGGGGCTTACACAGTCAGTATCAGTTTATATTCAGTACATCTAATGAAACATTCTGATTTAGTCACTGGTCCTTGAGTGTCAGAAGCATACATTAAGCTGGGAAGCCTCTAAATAAACAGCTTTATCTGCCCAGAAGAGCAATGGTGGGAGTAAGAACTTGCCCAGATCTCCAGAAGGAAGATCTGCTGATGGTGAGATGGAGAATAACAGTGTACAAGGATGTTCAGCAGGGCCACACTGTGCCACAGAACATCAACCTGGGCAGCTGATCTGTCACACTTGGGCTCCACATCAACCTGGGGAGCTGATCTGTCACACTTGGGCTCCACATCAACCTGGGGAGCTGGACCAGTCACACTTGGGCTTGTCCAAATGGCACTGGACACCTCAGGGCTGAAGGCTCTCTGGATCCTCAGCTGCCCTGTTCCTAGGTTAAAACCACCATTAAATGGGAGCCATGGGAGGTGTGCACCAGTGATCCTGGTTCTCTCCAGAAGAAATTTGTGGAGTTTTGAAAGAAGCTAAACTAAGAGCAAGGAGTGGAGGCACTTTCCTTGTTGCTGTGGCTGGTGAGAGCACACTGCTGACCTTTCTGGCTAGCAGAAATGTGTATGAAAAAGGGCAGCACTACTAAAAAAACCTCTTTTTTTTCTCAGTTTGCTGTGTTGGATGCTAGCACATCTTGATTAGAATTCATGATGACTCATATTCAAAGGCCTGCTTCTAATCCCTAAAACACTATCAGCACAGAAAGCTGGTTGCAAAGATGCTTTAAGGCAGGGATTTTTTACTCTTTATTAAATGTAGCAGATTTTTCAATATTTTAGCTCTCTCCCTTTCCAGGCCTCCACACAGATACAGAGCAGCAGCCATCATTTAAATTATGCATTGCTGGTGAATTTCTGTGATATATTATCCATTATATTATATCAACCAGAGAAAAAGTGGACTCTGCTATCCTAACTGTTGAGACTGCTTTTCCTTCCACATTGATTTACATCCAAAAAAACCAACCTATCAACCTTGTGAATGTCAATCTACACTGAGGCAAGAAGCTGTGAAGTTCTGGGGACTGAAAGGGCAGTATTTGTGTTATTTATGCTTACCATGGAAATATTTGCAGTTAGGGAGGACTTTATCCACCGAAATAATAATGGCAGATTGCAACTCAGGAAAGTCTTCATAGTAAGTTGAATAAAAACTTTCAACAGAGTTAATTTTGTTCAAGTGTATATATATATCTGTATATATAGAGATATACAGGGAATAATCTCAGGTACCCAGAGCAGGAGTGCCCACTTCTGCAGGCCACCAGCTCTTCTTGGGGAAGTCAAAACTGCTAAATCCACCAAGGCAAACTCTGACTTCCACACAGGAATTGCTGCTCCTGGCACCTGTTTGCCACTGATTTTAAATGCCTCAGAAAACATATTTTTTCTTCTTATTTGTCTCACTTGTCTTCTTGGAAACCCCAAGAACTACTTCCCCAAGGGATGGTTTGTAATTGCCATCAGTTTGAACCATTTGTACCTCCTGCTAAAGCTTTCCTTAGAAAACAAAACATGACTGTGCTTGAGAGCACCTGGATGTGGTGGCAAAACTGCCTCCCGGGCCATCCAAGCTGCCAGAAACAAGAAACTAAAAAAGGCAGAGCTTTTTTGAAAATCAAGTTAGTTCAATTATGCATGGCAAATTTCTGACAGTAATATGGAAACCTTCTGTTACAAATGCCAGAAAAACTCACGAGATATGAGGTTTCACAAACAGGCTGTGTGTTGTTTGAAGCATTTTCTTCAGTTTGCAATAGGTTTTAGCATATGGAGATGCAAAGTCTGCTCCCTTCTCTGTTAATTAATGTGAATTCTTTGGGTTATGACATGCTTTTTGCCAGCAACTTCATTCTTGCATAAAAGCCTATCATCATGTTTAGCAGTAAACACGTATTTAATAACATCACTCTTGCATAAAAGCCTATCATCATGTTTAGCAGTAAGCATGTATTTAATAACATGGATTTATAAATCACTTTAATTTCAGTACTTTACCCCTGGAATGGCACGTGAGAGCTGAAAACTTAGCACACAGAGCTGTTTTCTATACAGCTACACAGCTGTGATGGAAAAAAAAAGCAAGCAAGGTATTAAGAGAATGGCAAACAGGATGGAAACACCAAAATGCTATTGCACAAATAACTTCTTTGCCTTTCTGGGAAGATGCTCCACAAAGACTAGGAAGCTGCATTTGTGTGCAAAGGAAGGGTAGTTGTATTTGCTGGGGCTGTGCACTGCTAAGGTCTGTCCCTCAGCTCCTCCCTCCACAGCTGAGCACTGGTCAGAAAGCAGCAGCATGGTTGTTTGCTGTTTGAACACCAAGAACTCAGTGTGTATCTGTTCCCCCTGTTCCTGCTATTGCCTACTCATCATTTGCTATTTATTTATTTAAACTTCCCATCTGTGGGCTCTGGCTACGTGTCAAAATCATGTTCTAAGGGTATCTGCTCTCCCAGAACATCTGTCCTTTAGGATGCTGTAATATGGAGCACAACACTGACACAATTTCTCCTCTTCTACGTGCACAGTTTTCTGGTTGCTTTTTAAAATCCCCAGACCTGATATCTATGTATTTTAAAAAAGTAAACACCTCTTTCTTTTCCTACAAAAGCAAGGAAGTCAGTCCTGGGAGAGGGAGGCATGAAGGCACACCATGCAATTAGTTATCCTTCTCTCCAAGCTGACACAGAACTTCTGATGACAAGTGACCAGACCATGTAGGAGTTAAGTTGTGCAACTGCACAACACTTCCCTGGCCCTACTCACTGCACAGACTGGAACACTGGGCAGCAGTTTGGGGTTTTTTAGTATCTCTGACAACAGCAGCTCCTTGGTCCTCTCATTTTCAGCTCTTTCACAGCCCTTTGCAGGAGAGGAGGGTCCATGAGGCCAGCAGCAGCTCCCGTGGTTAGCAAGGTGACATTTTCAGGACATTTTGGTGACCTTTCTCATCTTTATTTGGCTTTTAGTATCATTATATGGCTTTTATAGCCCTATATGGCTTTTATCACCATTGAAGTTAATGTTTTCAAAATGGAAGTTAACCTTCTTTAAGGAGTATCTCTTGTGTTTTACAGCCCTAGTTGTGCCCAACGTTTTGGTCAGCGAGTGGCAATGCTCAGCTCAGGGTTGAGCTTATAGAATCATTCTGGTTGGAAAGGATCTCTAGGATCATCAAGTCCAACCTTCATCCCAACATCTCCCTAACCACCAGCCCACAGCCTCCAGTGCTAGGTCTACTCATTCTTTAAAGCCCTCCATGGATGGTGACTCTATCACCTCCCTGGGCAGCCTGTTCCAGTGCTTGACCACTCCCTAAAGAAAGCCTTCCTAATATCTAAACCTCCCCTGACATAACTCGAGGCCATTTCCATTTCATTTGCCATTCTGATTTAGATCCCTCGTGTCTGGTATTTCTGTTGTCTTCACTTGGCACCCACCTCCAGTGAATTTCACCTGCTGGTGCCTTGCCCAGGTGCTTTCTCTTTGCATAGCCCTGCAGTTTGTTTCCCAGTCAGCACTGATCTTCAGTGCTCTGAATAAAAGCATCATCAGCACACTCTGTCATCTTTTCCAGTTCATTTATCAGTTGAGCATCAAGGGTTTAAGCAGAGATTGTTCTGAGACCCTAGTGCTGTCATCCTCTCACTCAGAAAGCTGATCAGTTAGTCCTACCTTCTGCTTTGTGGCTTCTCACCAATTTTTTGTTATCTGTGGAGCATTTCTGTTGTCTGATGGAAGCACAGATGCTTAAGGGTGTAGTAATGACATTGATGTCTCTCATCCTTTTGGATCTAACTGCTAATCCACAGAGGAAGGATTCTCATATTTCACTGGGTTCATTTGCTCCTTTTGACCACCACGAAGCCATTATGGCACAAATCTGGGGCCACTACTCTGGAGCTGGGATTGTGCTAAAATGCCCCTTTGAGGTTTATTACCTCCAATGGCTGCTCACTTAGGGACTGAGATCTGCACAGGCTGGATTCCAATCTGGGTTTGTTTGGGGATTTTTGGAGTGGAGGAGGCAGATGGGCTGGTTACAGGCAGTTCAGTTCCTCAGCTGCTACAGTAACCTGCTTCTTGGCAGTCTGGCAACTTCCTACCCCTAATGCAAGCTCAGGGTTCACACCTGAGCTCCACAGACCTTTTCCAGAACTTGATATTTACAACCTGATATTTGAGTTTTTCAGAATTTCTACCATTTAAACCCCTAGGCTCTAATTATTAAGAGCACATTGCACCTCCTTGGTAAGCAGGTGTTCATGCAAATGATGGAGCTGATGGAATCTTCAGTTCTGCACTAAAACCAAACACATTCTTTTAAAAAAAGTTCCATTACCATATGCTGAAACTCTTGTTTATAGATGCCACGGCTTGTCTACTTCCACAGCAATATGAAACCAGTAGTGCAGCATTTAGAAGTGGAATGGAAATTGTGCAGCAGCCACATTCCAAAAAGCCTCCTATGGGCAGGTTTTCTATCCTTTCCCCTCACCTTTTCTGGGTTAGTATTTCAAAGATATGACTTTCAGTCACAAGCACCTCACATAAGCATTATTCCCAGCTTATATCCAGACAAACTGCTACTAAATCTAACCCCAGAAAACTAAAGATAAGGAATAGAAGGAAAAAAATGATGTCTTTTCAGGAAGTGCAGTGGACAAAGTGGTAAATGAAATAAACAAGCCAGCCAAAGGTGAACTCAGCCTCAAGGAATGCAGGTTATTAAATGGATTATTGGAGAGAGCATTTTGGAAATCCCTTTCACCAAAAGTGTGCCCATATTAAAAGGGAAATTACCTTAACTGCACTTCTCAGCCACAGCTCTTGAGATTATATGTTGATCACCTGGAAAGCAGAAAAGAGAAGGTTATTAATATTGTTCATATTTTAATTGCTGATTAAAAAGAGCAACTCATACCACCAATATATTGAAAATGTTTTACCCTTCCAAATAAAGAGCAGAACACATAGGTTTTGATATCTGCTGTTTTCTTCTTGATAAAGGCAGCTTCCAATAAATAAGAAAACAATGCCTGAGGTTTTCATTCAAGTAGGTTTATGTATTTTCATGAAGGCTGTCAACTCAGAAATCAAGGAAAAAATCCATAAAGACTCTTATTCTTATAAATATCTACCCTAAAACATATCTATCAGGTGCTTATTTGTCATTTTTTCAGACTCAGATATATTCTCTGCCCTTCCCCAACCTAAAATATTCACAACTGAAATAGAACTCAAGTGCTTTACAGCCCTTAGTGCATGTGAGCTGTCCCTGGGAGGGAGAACACAGCTGCTGGGCACAGGAGTGTTCTGGGGCTGTTCCTCCAGATGATGCTGGAGGGAAAAGCTGGGAAAAGCTGAGCGATTCAGGAAGCAATTGGGCTTCCAGTGGGGGTTTCATCCTTCCCACAGCTCAGAGGGAAGCCGTGGAGGGAACAGGCTTGTTTGGGTAGTTCACTGGGTGACTGAGCAAGTGTGACCAAGTTACCTGGATTAAACAGAATTAAAACTAAACCAAGACTGCAGCTCTGAGTGTTTCCAGACTTCAAGCTTATACAGAGCCTGAAAATAGCATCTGCAGTTGAAAAGTTGTCTGTGGTCTCATTTTCAGCCTGGGCAGCAGAACACACCTAAAGCAAACCCAGTGTGAACAGCTAGAATGGAAAGGTTTGCAGTCAGACTGCTGCAGCTTGGCCCAAACTCCAGCCAGCAAAAATCTCAGGGATAAAACCAAGTTTAAAACTTCATTTCAACAGGATTGTTGACTTTGGGGCATAGCTGGTGAGTTGTATTATTTACCCAGCAAAATAAAGGGCTTTTCTGAGCAAGGATCTGTCAGCACTGTCTTTGGCCAAGTCCTCAGAGCATTCTGCAGGTTGCTGCTTTCTCGTTCACCTTGGCATCCCTGCAACACCTACAGTAGAGAACCCAACTGTCCAGAGCATGCAGACAGCTATGGCTTGGCAAGAAAAGAAGTTATTCTCAGGGCTGCTCACTGGCATCACAGCAGCCATTTGTTCTCTCCATTAGCCAGCTTGCCAGGCTCCTCAGGCAGGGGTAGTTAGGTACACGTGGTTGGCCTTGCAATACCCAAACCTCTTGTTCCTTTGGGAGGTGGAACAAATGAGATGGCAGGTTTGGTAGCTGGATGTGTAAAACAACTCAGGGAAATTAGAGGAATTCCACAGATCTTGTGCTGCTTCAGAGTTTCACACAAGGGGAAACAACAGGGTGTTTGATCAGCCTTCAGAATAAAAACTGGTAAGCTCATTAACATTAATATGTGTGTCAGAGCATGGAACTGTCACCCAGAGCTGCTCTGCTTGACCAAACCCTTGCTATTAGATATATAAGCACAAAGAAAGAAACAAAAAAATTGAAGTACAACCAGATAAAAATAAGGAATAAACATGGGGTTGATGAAAACAAACATTAAGGCTGCAGTGAGTTGGTCCAGAGGATGCCCAGTCTTCGTGCATGTAGCAGAGGAGCAAAAGAGATTGCATTGCCCTAGGAGCAGAGTTTACACAACACCCCAGCAAACATCTCTCCACCTCTCTCAGAGGCTGAGCTGAAATTCTTATGCAGCTAACGTATAGTCCATAAGTCAAAAAATTAAAGAACACTGAGCAGCTCTTGTAAATATTCACATAATTAGCTTTCTGCAGAGACTAATCACTGCTTTTTTCTTGTCTGCTTACAAGGAAAATTGATGAACCGAAACCACTAAGTGGCATTAGCATGGGGGAAGGAGAACTGCTTGACATGCAAACATTTTTTCTTCTCTCCTATAGAAAAAAAAAAAAAGGGATTTGATTTTGCCTGAAAAGTACATTAAGTAAAAGTTTTTATCAGCAAACATGAAAATGAACTATATCCTCTACAACTAATAAAATTCATCTGATCAATGCTAGTAAATCAAGATGCTTACTTCCTAGCAAGCCCCATTTACAGCTGGTGTTCCCAAAATCTCTTACATCCTCCAGAAGTCTCCCCTTACTTCTAATAATACATAAAGGGAATTATTCTGGCATTTTTATTGTAAGTTTTCTTGTAAAACTGGAACAAAAAACCCCTTTGACTCAACTGTCAACTGTCTCAATTTTCCTTTTTCTGGAAAACCAACTCAGTCATTTCTCTTCAGAACAGAAAGCAAACTGGAGTCCAAGTGGGGGATTTGTTGCAGTATGATTTCTTGCTTTCTGTATACATTTTGTACATATTTGTGCCTGCCTCTGTTTCTAATGCATGCAGACAGTGCTTTCCACAGCTGCTGGAACCTGACTAAACACAGCAGCACCAATCAAACCCCACTACTCTCATCACACTTCTGATTTTTTTTCCCTGCTCTGTGCCACAAACTCACTGCAGAACGACTGCATCCGAAGTATATTTAAAGAATTAATGCTTGTCATAAAATGAAACTCAAAAATAGTTTTTTACAAGTCCTACTGATTTTTTTTTCTAAATACAAACATTTCACAGTGCCTCAGGAAAAGGTCTGTTTCTAGTTCAACAGATCACTTGTCTATTCCATCTCTAGAATCAACACAGAACTGTGCTTGCTCTGTATCCCTCACCTGTCCTTGCATCACTGCACACTGCTTCAGAGCCCAGTCCTTTGGGTATTGCCTGCACTGACCAGCTGGCTCTCTGGGTAATACAATGCACCCAAAAAACATCTCTAAGCACAATAACCTTGAGAAGCAACAGCCCTACTGCATCACACCCAGCACCTACAGCAGCAAGGGCCAGGGACGCCAGAACAAATCACACCCCAGTAAAAGGCAGAGATCCCTACCAAGCATTCCATGTGGGAAGATGTTTGTTATCTCAAGTGAGGTCTGTGGAAGCTCCAGGTCCAGAGCAGCTTTCCATTAAATCACTCATGGAAAAGAGAGTAAACCAGGGAATTGAACTTCCCAGAGTTGAGAAAACTTGAAGCATGGGGGGGTTCATAACCTCGAGAACAGATGACACTGATTCACTGCTGCAATCTGTTGTCTGTGTCAGCCCTGTGATGAATTGGTAATTTCCAAGACTGACTGTATGAATTGGTTTAGAAACATGGTAAAGAAGACAGAGAAGGCATCAGGGAAGTGTGCAGAATTTCATGACATTCAGAATGCAGTTTAGCCACCTGAAGGGCAGCTGAAAGATACACACACATACATACACTGTCTAGCAACAGCTTGTCTCTCCTTCAGTTTCTCCTGGCTGACCAGCACTAGGTTCTTAGTGAAAAACCAACATTAGAGTCCCTCCCAGTGCTCATCTCATTCCTCCTGACACCCTCACAGGGCCTTTCCCTGACTTCCAGTTTCTAGACCCCATTGGCACAGCTGGTGTCCAAGGCACTATTCCTCATGACCACTGACCACCTCTCTACAGAGCAGCTCTGAGTCTCTATGGAAACCTTCTTGCTTTAAGTATGAAAGAAAATCCTTCACTTTCATATCCACAGGTTAAAGTCCAGACTCTCCAAAAAGGCATCTCCCAAGCAACTGACTTGCTCCCCTGTGGAGTCTGGTCACATTGCACAGGGCTCCAGCCCAAAAGCATCACTAGGAGCCTAGCCAGCAGCCTACCTCCTCCTCCTCCTCCTCCCACGTGACAGCTGTGGTGTGGTCTTCAAGAAACTGGTCACAGAGCTGCTGTGGGAGTGCACGAAATGCCAGCAGCACTGCACACCAGCAGCACAGAAGGGCTCCCATTCCCCCAGCCTCTCACATCACTCCACAGGCAAGCTGGTGGTTTGCACAGTGTTAGTACAGCAGACACAGGGGACACAGGGACACTGCTTTCTTCCTCCCACTTCCCTGGACAGCCCCCTCAATCTCACTCCTTCCAGAGGGTGCCTGGAACCATGGAACAGGTCAATGCTTCAGCATGTAACACATCCCATAGTGGTTTGACATGAGAAAAGGAATAATGCAGGAAACACCTTTTATATTTCTTTGGCTTGTTCAGGCTGCAAAGGCTTTAGCTCAGTTAATAATGACTTCTTTATAAAAGCAGTGCCATCATTCCTGTGAAATGCTGTTACTCATCAGGGAGGGAAGTAGGAGAGAAACCCAGAGAGAAAGAGAAACTGCAGTTTGTCCTCACCCAGCCCCAGCTACGCCAAGGCAAAAGCTGCCTGGGCACACACGTCTCCCAGCCTACACCCAGCTGCTCCTCACTGCTGCTCTGGTGGAGGCACCCACTCCCCAGCCCTGCTGGGAGCACAGGCCACTGCTTTGCTCTCCAATCTGTTTCAATCCCACTGAAACAACTTTAAGTGACATTTGGCAAAGGATGGTTCCAGAAAAAAGTCCTAGAAACTACTCGCTCCTGAGGTTTGCGGAGGTGGGAATGCAGTGGCAGTGATGAAGGAGAACAAGAGGTTGGTCTTCTCAGCAGAGCCAAGGAGAAGCTGGGTAAGAGGCTTTCCACTCAGCAAAGATGGGGTATCCCCTGATGTGGGGATACAAACAAACCCGGGCAGAAGCAGACTTCCATGGAACTACTCAAGGAAACCTTCAGCAGCATGTAACTGCATGGTTCCAAACAGGTATAGTCCTCTTTTTCCATCCTCTGCCCACTGATAAACATAACTGGACAGGATCATGAACTCAGGCCCCTTACTGTCTCAAGCCAATGCCCTCATCTGCAAAACCTTTGGTAGCTGAAAGCAAATGGGTAGCAAATTCTCATTGAGGATCCCATACAAGCAGTCCTGCCTTGGGGATGAATATCCCCAAATCCCTCCACAGCAGCACCCACACCAGTGCATGTGAACCTTCCCCTAGACTCTTGCCACTACTCACAAGAAGACAGGGCAGAAACTGAGGATTAATAGAGTATTAGTCACACTGATGTGTTAAAACACATAAGACAGCCAAATTCTGCCTGACGTATTGGAGCTGGAAGTCTATTTTGGTATTTGTAATAAAGGGGTTTTAGCAGCCTGCTGACTTTGACATTTGGGCTTCAATCTGTACTTCCACAGGGTCTGTTTTGCATCATTTTATCACTTAAAGTATCATCAACCATCATTATTTTAGGTTTTATATTAAATTCTAATAATTAGAAAAAGAAAACAAATCTATTTCTAGAGCTTCTGTTTGTCAGACAATCAAAACAGTCCAAGTAGGCTCCAAAATGCCCTTCAAACCCAGACACCTTAGGAGGAGTTTGTACATTGCCTCACACACAACGAAAGTATTGAGTAGTGTTGTAAAACTTGGCAATCTTGATGCTAGCTGCTCCCAGAGCTTGTTTCAAATTGCTGTACTGGATTTGTTCTCAATCAGATGTGATCCCAGCCCTGAAGAAGTTCCATCTGCCTCATAGCCCTGCACTTTGCCACCCTGTACTTTGGATTTCTCCACTTAATGCACAATGAGAAATGAATTCCTGGGAGATTTCCAGAACTGGTGAAGCATCCAGTCCAGCAAATGATTTCAGCATGCAAATGGTTTAATGCACTTCCTGACTGCTGCAAATGAGAACAGAGCTGAGCTGGAGCATTCCCACATCTTCCTCAAATGAAAGCTTTGCAGTGGGAGTTGTTCAGATTTGTATTCAAATAAGATGAGTGTCAAACCCAGAGGGGGGCCTAAGCTGATATTGGTTTACTTTTTAGATGTTTCCCTGCATATTAAAAATTCAGGTTCAAGGACATTGCTTCAAGAGTCACTTAAGAACATACAGCTTGAAAAAAAACCCTGTTTCTCATCAAAGAAGTCTTCAGATTGGAAACTCATCAGGAATGCTCTTCTTGCTCCACTTCCATTTTTGCAATTATTATATAAATACTAATTTCAGGGGACAAGCTCTTTAAGGAATGGTTGACATAAACAGCTTTTCTGTCAATGCATTATCACTGTTCTTTTAAAACATGCATGTGGCTTGTTTGTGTTATTGTTCATTTCAATGTAATTTAGTATTAATTAATAGCTCTGTAGTTATAAAGTGTTTAATCAGTTACAACCCTTAATTATGCCACAGCATTGCTTAATAAAACAATACACTACTGGAACTCAAGCTAATTAATTAAATTAACTCGCTATCCTCTTTTCTGGGTAATTTATTGCACGACAAAAGCATCTGAAATTGTTTGCATGGCAAGTGGGCTGAGAAGACTTTGCATCTGTGCTTTGTTAAGCCCAGAGAAGAGCTGTGCCTGGTGGCAGTGCTACAACTAAACCTCCCTTGTCCCTGCTCTGGGAGCTCTGCAGAGGGAGGATTTAATTAAATATTTGTGGAATATACTGTTCAATACTTCATCTTTTTGAAAATGAGTGCCATGCATTTTACCCTGACTTGGTAACAAAATTAAATGTAATAATGCCTTAAGACAGATATTTTACTGGATGGAGTTTGAAAAGGTTGGGACTTCTAACTACATTTTAAATGTTAACAAGATCATCTTGTATCACAGCTCTCCAATAGACAGGCAGAAACAGGAGCAAAAGTTTTTGGAAGAATAAAAAAAGGTAAAAGGAACTGTCCAGCCATAAAGCCTGGCAGAAGGAATTGGAGATGGCTGAGCTGATACAGCTTCTCAGCACCATCTGACATTATTTGTGTAGTAGTTCAAGGGGTGATACCATTGACTTAATCTTTATTTTAGACTTTTTTCCCTCTCCCCACAAGGTATTTGCAGAGATGAAGTTTGGTGCCTGGCCATGAGCACCTCTGTACAGCTTGGCCCTTTACTGTTATTGACTTCTGCAGCCCACGGGGCTTCACTGCAGCGAGGCATTCACAAAATTCCCACAGAAATTCTGCACAATGCAGGGCTGAAGGTCAGTGAACAAGAAGGTGGTCAGGGCTGTTCCATGCAGGTCTCTGTGCACCCTCTTCACAGCAGCACTTACAGCTGGTTTTATACTTCAGGCATTACTCAGATCACTTTTTTTTACCTAGGGCTCTTTATTTCTTCTTAATGTAATGGTTGTGGTTTGTTGGTTTTGGGGTTTTTTTTTCTGTGTGTTTTCTGTAGAATAAGGAATTAGTAAAAGCTTTGCTTTTGGCTATGGAATAAGCTGTTGTATGAGAGGGCAGGAAGGGTGGCACCAAAGGGCACCAAGTGATGGAAGTACACATAAAAACCCATAGGTTATGACAAAGCAAAGCAAGGCTGCATGTGGAAGCAAAGAAATCAAAGATTAATTCTCTAGTTCCCATCAGCAGGGGACGTCTGGCCCCTTTTCTGGGAAGCAGGGCTCCAATGTGCAAATTAATTGTTCCAGAGGACAAGCAGATCCTCTCCCCCTGTCCCTTCTCCCAGCTGTTACTGCTGAGCTGCCATCACAGGGTATGGAATATCCATTTGGCCAGCTTGGGACAGATGTCTGGGTCCTGTCCCCTCCCAAGATCTCATCCACCCCATCCCACTGTGGGGGGTTGGCAAGAGCTCTGATGCTGTGCAAGCCCTGCCCAGCAGCAGTCACAACTCCAGTGTGGTACCAACACCTTTCTAGCTCCAGGAGAAAGCACAGCACCCTGAGAGCTGCTGTGGGAGAATAAACCCCATCTCAGTCAGAGCCAGACTCAGACTCAGCAGGGTGACACTGCTGCTCGGGTCACAGCCTCTCCCCCACTCCCCCCAGGGCTGCCAACTTTCCTTGCCCTTCCTCCTAGCACACAGCCATGCTGCTTAGTGCTCCTGGCATTAACAGCTCCTCCTTCCTTCTTGCCTCCACAGCCCTCCATCCCAGGCTGTGCTCCAAGCAATGCCTCTAGAGGCCCCAAACCAGCAGATCACAGGGAGGCAGCATGGGTTTAAAGGTCAAGAGAGGAAAAGAAAAGCAATCAAACAAGGGAGTAAGGAGAAAAGAGATGACATGAGGAGAAGACAGCAGATGCCAGGGAGGACCACACCACAGAGCAGGTGGTTTCCAAAGAATAACCTGACACTAGACTCACGTGTGCCAAAAGGCAGTTCAAGCTAACAACCTGCAAGTGTAACTTAAAACTTCTAAGTGTAATCTACTTGTATTTTCCTTCTCTCCATTCTCAGCAGGTCAGCAGATGCTTGTGCCTGCGAAGTACCACTGAGCTTTCACCTGGCTAGCATAACACTAGCACTAAAAAATAACAGCAATAATAATAGTAAAATCCACATTCCTTAAACCCACCAGCCTCATACCAAGAGGGTTTTTTTATTTATTCATTGAGTAAACACAGCTACTAAGAAAGGTGACATCAGCAAGCTCCACCTGGGACAGTTACTGCCAGCATCAGGAGAGAGCCAAGAGCCAGCACGCAGAGCTTAGAGAAGGAGGGAATTGATCTTGGTAGATCAACTTGGAAAGTGCCTCTGTGGCCCCCAGACAGAGCCTGCCCTTCAGGCAGCTTGCTACAGCCTCCCACAGCTTGCTCTGATTGCTGCTGGAGCTGAAATCCATCGCTTTAGCACGAGGGGATTATCTCTTATCCTACCCTTCGGGAGAACCTCGTACTGCCACAAAGGCTTTTCTCTTCTTAATCTCTTAAATTGCACAAAACTAACAAAAGTGCAGCACATCTAGCTTTTCTTTTTAATCATGCCCCTCAGTCCCTCGAGGGCTAAGAAATCATTGAGTGGTATTTAGCATCACCATATCCCATTCTTAATTCTCTGGCAAGTTGAGGCTTGATGACATTTTGGGGTTGGTAATCTCAACTGCCTGGTGTCACTCTGGCAAAATGACCTTTTCCTGATGGGTTTTAGGTGAAACAAGAAAGTCAGCGGGGACTAGATCACAGCCCTGGAAATCAAACAAACAAACAAAAAGCCAAAACATTCTGTGCTTCAGTATCAATTGATTTGGGTATCATCTGTCAAGCTTTACCCACAAGGATTCCCCCTCAGAATCCACAGAACCACTTAATCCCTCTCTGTGATTTGCTCTGTTCTCCCCTGGATCAGACAAACCTTCACCAGCAGCTGCTGGTCCCTGAGAGACTTCACACCCTGCTAGTGAAAGAGTGAGTGTGTTTGATCCCAGATCACACAAACCAGAGTTCCTGCAGGGCCAGGAGCTGGTGCCAAGCCAGAGGGTTTAAGCTGGGCTACCTGGCCTGTGGCTAGTGGCCCCTGGGAAGGCCAAGGGCACAGAGCAGCCAGGGCACTGCTTGTCCAGTGCTGCTGGCAAGTCTGGGTGTCACAGAGGCAGCAAGGGCAAAGAAAGCTGGAAGCACAGATCCTGGAATCTCCAGTGGGACGTGGATTTGTGGGAGTTGGGTTTGCAGCCCAAAACTACCATATACTGCTAATGAGAATTTCAACTTAAAGACAAGCGAAGATCTAAAGGTTGGAATATGTATAATTAATATATATGTAATTAAAGTTAAACTGAATACACGACTAAGAGTACAAGCAAACAAAACTCTTCTTGTCCCACTTGTTCCTTTTTTGCACTCCAAAATGCACATCACTACAAGAGATCAGACCCTATTCATGTTCTCTCACTACAAGAATATGCTGCAGTGCAGAAGGAACTCGAGCAATCCTTCCCCTTGCTGTCACTTCCAGGGGTCAGACCCAAGGACAGGAGCTTGCCAGCAGTCCTGCTAACCTGCTGCACTCCTGGATGAAATGTGAGAGGGTGGATGATGGGCTGAGCAGCTTATGCATCACTTCATCAAGCCTTTTCCTGAGGACCCCCAATACCTGTATGAAATTCCAGAATGCTGTGGTTTGGGAGTTTCTTTTCAAGTTACTTTCCTCCAGTAGTTTCCATTCTGGTGGGTGTGTGATCCCAGGGTTGAATTCTCTGATATTCCTTCTTAGTAGGATGCTGAAAATGATTTTTTTGCTATGATACTGGATATCCAGGAGGAGAACCAACTTTTCCATTAATTCTGGTGGACATCACATTACTGTTGCTTGACAGCAAGTTTTGACTTCTTGCTGATGCAGAACCATCCTCAAAATACAAATGAATTTGTAGAGGTCAGGCTTGTGGTTCTTCCATAAGAGAAACCTGCTCTTCCTATGGCAAATGAGGGATTTCTTTCTCTCCTTTCTTTCTGCCCATTCATTACAGAATTTCATTCCACAAAAGCAACTACCCTCATTGTCGATATGCCTGTTATTTTCTGAAAAAATTCAATTTATTCTATAATTAAATAATAGAAGCAGGAAAATATCTAGGAAAAGAAATAGCAATTCTCACTGGGTAAAAGGATGAACAAGAGGAATTTTAATGAGAAAACTATATGAGAAAATTAGATTTTTTAAAAATTCAAGAGTGAATATAAATTTGAAGCATAATAAAAACTGAATGCTTCTTTGAGTAAGAAGGAAAACCAATCAAAGAAAGCAATCATGTAGAAAACAATCCCTTCCAATGGTAATTACACCTCTATTCCACACAGGCAGCCAGTGGTGGAGACTGTGCAAGCCTAACTTTTGTCTCAGGGTTTCCAGCAGCTCCTTCAAAAATACAACCATTTCTCCAGTCAAATTAGCAAGCTGCTGGTGCCCCCAGCTTGGAAAAGCAGGTGAGGGTGGAGGGAGGAATGATGCTGAGTAGGAATGCTAAAGAAAGCAGGAGTAGCTGTGCCCAGCTTGGGCAGAGGGAGCTCACTGGGTGCCTCTGAAGGTTGTGAGTTTCCCCCTCCTAGCTGCTCTGCCTCTGGCTGGATTCACAACGTGTTCAGAATTAAATCTCTCTTTTTTTTTTCTTATGTGTAGCAATTAGATGATCAGCAAAGCAGATTTTTATACTAATTCCCTTCCTTTCATGCATCCCCCTTTAATGGGTCTCATTTGTGTGCAGTGCAACTTTTCTGCTGTGAGTAGTAGAATTCTCCTCTTGCCACATTACTGGGGCATACTGGTTTATAATCCAACAGTGCCAAGTTATTTTCCTACAAGGGATTCTTCATTGGTAGCAAACAAGATGCTCACACTACTGAAAAGTTAAGGAATGTTTTGTGTATTATATAGAGTATATTGTTATCTCTAGAGTATATACAATGCTTTTTCATATTTATCCTATGAAAAAGGATAAATATGGAAAATCAAAATCACAGTGTGACTGAGCCTTTGCTACTGCCAAGGAAGAACTGTTTTACAGCTACTGAGGGTTTGTAATAGCATTGATTTCAGTGGACATTTAAGTGTCACACAGACCATCTAATTAAAAAAAAAATTAAAAAAAATTAAAGTCTGGATGATTTTGGTATTTCATTCCAGAAACCAGAGTTCAAACATGCCTGGGTGTTTTTATCTAGTCTCTTATCATTCAGAAACACTTGCCAGGACCCCAGTTCCACCCTTAGGGCCCTACAAGCTGTCAGCAAGCAGCAGCTAAGTGTGGAAGGAGGCAGGGGAGGTCTGTTCACAGGGGCTGCAGGGACAGGACAAGGGGCAGTTGCTTCCAGCTGGAAAAGGGCAGACTGAGGGTAGACATTAGGAGAAAGCTGGCTGCCAGCATGAGCAAGCTGAGAGCATGTTAATTAATAGTTTTAATTAAACCATGAAAAATACAGCCACATTAAGTGTGCTGATATACAAAGATGGATTCATACATAAAATGCTGCAAGGTGTGATTGCACACTATGATTATTAAAGCTTACAAATCAGTTACAACTATAAAACCATCACTAAGAATAATTACAAGCCTAAAACAAACAAGTCATTTCATCCTCATCTCAGGAAAGCTCTTCTATTAATCAGCTGCTTACCAAGAACTTACCTAATTGAGGCTGCACTAAGAAAAGCACACTCAATAAATCTAAAAAGACCCATTTTAAAGATACAAACCTAAAAAGATAAAAGAAGTGAATAAAACCATCTGGGTTTTTTTCTCTACAATAATAACAGTAATGTTATGCAGAAAAGATGCAATTATGAAAAAACTTTAGAACCATAACAATAATAAAATCCAAGTGTCACCACAAGACCAAACCCTGAAAACCACAGGAAGTGCTGCAGGTACCACAAAAAAACAATGGGTAGACTGTCACTGAACTTCTGTGAGTGTAAAATGTGATTAAATGGTTCCTCCTCTCTGCTCCTCTGTTCTCTTTGCCACAGACACGAGTAGCAAACTCTGTAAAGCAGGGAAGATTCCACTGAGGCTGGAGATGAGCAAGGGAACCACATCAGGCTACAGTTACAGCTACCAGAGGGAAAGATTTGAGAAACTGGGAGCTAAAGGAGCAAACAAACAAGTTTAAGATACATCATGATAATGTAAAGCATGACAAGAGCCAAGCACAGTCTGTGGGCATGCTCTGAAAAGGTTTTTCTCCCCCTCAGGAGCTCAGATTCCCTGCTGAACCTGCAAAGCTAATGCTGTCTGCGTTGCTGCTTGGAGACAGGCTGAGGTCAGGCATTAATTGTCTACTCTCAACACCAATGAGAGCAAATAAATCTTTATGCCCATGGCTGACCTCAATTTAATTCTCATCAGTGGCCTCTGAGTGAAGGTAAGTAATATCAGCACCCACCTAGCCCCAAGATCCCCAGATTTCCTTTTGCATGTACTTTTTTACAGCCAAGCTCCCCTGTGCACACAAAAATCTTGAGGAAAATGGTGTGTAAGAGCTGGGGTAAAAAAAAAAAAAAGAAGATAAAAGGAGAAGACACCAGGATCTAGTAGTGAGCAGATATAATGAGTATATAATATGTATAGTAGGACTTCTTACAGCCTTAAAAGATGTATTTACTAACATTTGTTTTCACAAAGGCAAATCATAAACACAATTTGGTTTCCTACCTGCTTCAAAGGTATGTACAGAAGCAACTTCAAAAGGTAAGGAGGCATCATTCAGAAAATGCAGCTGCTACCCAGAGCCACGTGAAGGTTGTTCATTCTCCCCTGGGGAAAGGCAGAATAACTCCCTCGGAGCAGCTGGAACACCACAGAACTGTCAGTGCCCTGCTATGCAAAGGGCTGCAGGGGATGACAGGGTAGAATTATGGAATTTTGGTACATGTGAACCTTCAGAAACCCTCCCATGGGAGCTGTCAGCTGCTACACAACTGTGGCCAGCCCAGCCATCAAAAGGCATTGATCCCCTGAGCTTCCAGTGGGCAGAGGTCAGCTGGGATCTTGCAAAGATCCTACAACAAGGGCAAGCCTCTTTGGGCAGCCAAAGTTTTATAGCCAGCAAAACCATCACATATATTTAACTAGGACAACTGAACAGCTCTGAGGCACCAGGGTTCCCAAGCAGTTAGCACATTTGATCACTCCTCCTTCAGTGATTTCAGCTCGGGACATGCTGAAAATAGGTGTTATTTCAGGGAGGAGCAATGTGCACACACAAAACTCTTCCCAGTAAACCCACTATTTCACAGCTGACTCCTAATAGAGCCAGGAGGTAATTACTTTCAGAAGCTGATGTCTTAGGGGATATTTATTGGTTCATTAGAAGAAGAGCTCAGCAATGATGTCCTGCTGCAGCACTCCAACCAGGAGAAGGGCAGATCACGTGGAACACGCTTCAAAACAAGAATCCTTTGGGAATCCTGCTGTCACAGATACACTCAAACTGAACGAGGAGGTTCTGGAGATCAAAAAGCACAGGAACTAAATGCAGCCTTAATTTTATAATGCTCTTAAAGTCCCCTCAAAACCTAGAAAAATTCCAGACTGTTATGAAAGACCAAGAGGATTTGTACCTAGAGACTTACAACTCCATCTTTTCCTTTTTATTCACACAGGCAGTCACAATCAGCTTTATAAAAGTTGTCAGATTGCCACGGGCTGCAAAACAACAACCCAATTTCTATTTTCTTTTATGTATTTTCAAAGAAGATGTTGAAAATATAGGCAATTAGAACTAAAAGCATCACACTACTTGTGAGATGCTTTCATTAAAAATCATTAGTGAGGTCACACAAGATATTTTCTGTGTATCAAGAGTTTGAGTCACTTTCTGAGGGTGCTGTGCAGTGTGAGAGTGGAATTAGCCACGGAGCACAGTGACTGCTCCCTGTCTGCAGGCAGCCACTGGGGGAACATTCCAAGGGGAGCTTTGTGCCAGGTTCTCCAGTTTCTGTCCACAATCACCTGCCACTGTGATGGGAATGAGCTGCCACAACCAGCAGGATTCAAAAGCAGGTAGCTTGTGCATTTTGGATTCTTTACCAGAGCAGACAGGTAAGCAGCCAGCAGCCATCAGGAGGGGTATCTTGACAGCAGCACTAAGATATTATAAATGCAGCTTTTGGAGCCATCTTTTTACTAACCCAGACCTATAGTTCTGCAAAATAAGCAAACATCACAGTATTCTTATTATTCCTCTTTCCTGCTTTTAGAGCTGAACTCCCCTTCAACCTTCAGTTTAACAATTACTGAGCAACACTGAACACAGCCAAATAAAGCATTTCAGGTTTTCACTGCATAGATACTATTCAATCAGCAATAGTTGCTGTCCTACATCTGAGCTTCTTCTAGTATAGAGAAATCATCATCACCAAATAGATGAAATTAGTCTTTGACCTATTAATTCTGGTCTTATTTAATGGTATTAATTCTGCATATTAAAGTGACTGACTGGGCCTTATTAAATGAAATGCAAACAGGCACTGATGTTCCCAGCTGACCTATTGTGTTTGAGGGTCACATTTTCAATATAATTGAACATGGAGCTCTGTCACCTATTTAAATATATCAGTCATTACTATGGCAGTGTAGGATTAATGCTATAAACTATCTATTACTAATGATAGAACATATTTTTCACTAAGTAATTCTCACAGTGTTATTACAGTCTCTTCAAAATTAAGGCATATTTCAAGACAATATTATTACAATATAAAAAGCTGCTTTGAGACACAGGTGAATACCAACGATCTGCAGAGTCTGAGCACAGCAAACACAATTCAATGGAAACTTTTAACCCCTCACATTTTCCTTCACTGAAAAGAAATGGCACAGAAGCTTTTACTGAACACTACAATAACAGAGGCACAACGTGGAGTGAAAACACTTGCATAAGAAGACTCTGAGAGCAGCCTGCCATTACAATCTTTGGTTGTGGATGTGGAAGAGCCCTAGATACATGAGCTTGGTCCAGACTTCTGCTGAAGTGCAGGTTTTCACAATGCTGCCTGTGAAGTGAGGCAATGTCTTTTAAATGAACACTGCAGCAGGTGATGATCTCTATCCTGAGCAATCATAATTTATTGGTGACAAAGAGCTTTCTCAATGTGACTGTTTGGCTGTTGAATTCTGACATCTTCCACATAACCATCACATTGCAACTACCCTGCCTGCTACATAATGTGCCTCAAACTATACTCTTGAGCACAATTCACACCAAGCCCTCTTATTATGTGTCATTACCATAGTCAATATGTCATTCCGAGCTGTATATATGTTTGCTATGAGATCACATGTAAAACTGGTCACATCCCTCAGTGAAATCAGGAAAATTAAGAGCTTATAGGGAGCTACAGGGTGCTCAGAAAGGCTTTCTGGGCCACAGCATCAAGGGACTAGGAGTGTGGGGCATGCAATTAAGTGTCCTACCATCAAATACTCCATGGCTGAAGAGTCTTGCTGCTGTTTTATTCTTACTCAGTAATGGAACATAAATTAACCTGTGCTTTTTGTTCCTTCCTGCCTTCCAAAAGAGACAAAGTTCTCACTTCTGAGTTTTCAAATGCTTGTATCTCCACACATTCTGGAGTGCTCTAGCAGTAACACAGTCCATGGCCACTTGCTCTTCATCCATCCTTTCTACTCCTGTGTCTTCACACACAGTGTATCAGCCCTGGCCCCATGCAGTGCACTGAAACCATCAGCACCCCCAAACTACAGCACATACACAATTGAGGGCTTGTAAGGGAACAGAGTGGTTCTGAAGCTCTTGCTCAGATTAATCAACAAGTGCAAAGCCACTTGGGTTTTGTCCCTCAAACTCAAGTGCTCCAGCACAGAAGGTTTTCCTGAGAAGGACAGGAAGAAAAAAGACTGGGGACAAACTGAGCTTCTCTTGCAACAACAGCAGTTTCTGCTACAACCCATCCATCTTCCCCTCTTATCAGCCAAGCACTTCCAGAAGTGTTCCCATGCTCCATTAACCCAGACACAATCGGTCTGGAATTGACCTGCTAATGCAAAGAAATTGTATTATTCTAAAAGGTACAAGTTGTTACAGGATTGCACTCAGACTGTCAAACTGTCTGGTATGAGAAGAATTCTAGCCCTGCTGATCAGCTATGCCCACATGTTGACTGGGCCCAGGAAAAGAACATTTTTCTGTCAGACACCAGCAGCTCCCAGTACATTTGTCCACCTAGCAGCAGGAGGCTCTGGAAAAGATGTAAATAGTGTACACTGAGAGTGTATACACACATAATTGTGCAGGGGTGTGCAGGAGTGTGAAACAGAACTTTGGGACTCCCAAGCAAAAGCCTTGTACTTTCTGTATCAATAAGGGCTGGTAAATTTTGGTAACACTGGGATGAAACAAAATCAACATGTCCTGAATCCTCCTATTAATAAAGACAGGTGAAAGGGAAGCAGAAACTCAGAAGTTTTACACACAGTGTATTTAAATTGGGAAAAAAACAGGGTGTTGCAGCCTGGCAAGGAGGTGGCAATCATCCTGACTGGGGGGAAGATGCTGGCAGTGCAGGAAAGACCCTAGGAACTGGGGGACATCCATGTAGGGAAACCTCACAAAATGCCCAGGGACCCTGGCTGGCAATGCTCAAGGCTGATAACTGAGCTACTACAGCTTGAACAAACAGGACTTTCTGCCCAACATTCCCAGTCAGAAGCAATCTGCCTAAAAGAGGGAAAGTCAGGATATAATAAATGTGATGCTGTGCTGAGGATGGCTCACAGGGGAGTGTGTGAGATAGTCAAACAGGGTAAGAGCTCTGATCTGGTTCAGTTCTTAAATAAACCCCTGTCCAGATACCCTATGAGCTGGTGTTTAATGTGTCAAAATGCAGATTGAGTCCTTCTTGCCACTTCACACCAGTACAGCATCACCAGCCTGCTCACTCTCCCAGATGCCAGAGAAGGGATAAGCAAAGCTCAAACTGAGCCTCCCTGCAGGACTCCCTGCAGCAGCACAGCCCCCAGGGCTTCAGAAAGGAGAAAGCACCAGCTCTGAAACTCAGACAGTAATGGGGCTTTTCTCCTGTCACCCTAACAGATCAGCTTTGCTGCTTTTGTAGTCTCCTCCTTCTCTCTGGACACTTGGCACTGCTCTGCTGTGCCCTGTGTTTCTCCCCAGCAGAGCTGCAAGCTCATGGAAGGAGCATGGCCATAAATCCATCACTGCTGTGTGTGAGCAGAGCAGGGACAGATTTATGCTAATGATTTGATAGGCTTATGATTTATACTTAGGATTGTGATTTATGCTGATGCTATGGTAATCCTGCTTCTCAATGGCTTCCCCCTCTTTCAGGGCCATTATTGTCACTGCCCATGGAATCAGCCAGAGCACAGAAGCACTGAAACAAGCAAAGGCTGCCTGGGGACTCCATGACCTGGGGCTGTCTGACATGCCCACCCACTCTATCACCTGCACAGCAACAGAAGAAAAATAATAATCAACAGCTGCAATATTTAACTAATGTCTCCACTGATCCTTCTCACACAGTTTTGCTTAAGGAACTAAAAAAAGAAGGTCTTGTCAGGAAACTGATCAAGAACAGAGGTCATGGCTGTAGTCAGTTTTACATTAATCTTTAAAACTAATTTTAAAAGTAACTGGGGAAGGAGACAAATGAGGATAAGCTTCATAAAAAATTGAAGGCATGAAAAAATCTTGCACATAAAGACCAACTATTATTATTTATCATTGGTTCAACACTACAGAAACCTAAACGTCATCATTCATAAACAAATATTTTGCTTAGCAAAGTTATATATGATGCAGTAAATTATAACAACCTCTCTTAAACTGTTATTTCGACTCTTGTGTTGGAGTACACTGTAATAAGAAGTAACTACCCTGTCAGGATAATGTTCATTTTTAGGAGCATTTAAAGAAGCAATACAGCAGCACATGAGTTTGACTGAAAGTTAACCAAGACTTGTTAGAATCAGCAACTCTTCCAGATGAAAGACAAGTAACTAACAAGCTTAACAATCAAAAAAACCAATCCTAATTCCCCTAAAAAATAATTTTAAAAGCCCAAAACAAGTACCAAACCACTGTCAATGCCCATTTTTACTGGAAGACAGCAAAATATAAGCTCAAGTGGCAGAATATATCAATAACCAAAGTTCAAATAGGGAATTACAGTCATTTCAGCTTCATGACTTATTTAGAGAGTATTCATCTTCAGGAAGCCACACCAGACACACAATTTCCATTCCACTCCTAACTACTTCTCACATCTTATCTTCTCCTGGATGTTCTGCAGCAGAATCCTGCAAATGCAGAAAAGGCTGATTTTTAGAATCATAAGCATTTTCAAAGTGAAAAAACTGGAAGTTGTTTTGAGGCATGAAATGAACATAAGACTCACTGAAGTATTTTCTCTACTCACCAGGCCACGAGAAATTGAACGTTTTTATGTAAATGAAATGAACAAACAAATGTATTAGTCATTTGTGCTTCCTATACATTCAAACTTTGATCAAAATCAATCTCTTTTGTATGCACTTGTAAAATGAAGGGAGAATATGAGCCTGGGGTAATGACATCCAACATCCCACATACCTCCTGGTTCAGGGCATTTTGAAATATTTCTTCTTGGAGTTTCAACTCATTAAGGAGTTATTATTAAACTCTTTTTCAGATCAGTTGTTATTGCAGAGAGTGAGCCCTTGGACCTCACCATCTTTTCCTGTCTGGAGTCTCTGTGACCTCCTCCCCCCCAGCCTGGGGCAGGATTCCTGCTGTCAGCATGAGGGATACTCTCTCAGGAGGATTTAAACACCTGCTGGGAACAGGTCAGGAGAGAAACCCATCCAGCCACACACTCACACTCACAGCAGCAGCTGCTGTTTGAGGAAAGGTCACAAGTATTTGCTGTCCTTGCAGCCCACAGGAACACAAATACATCTCCTCAGCATCACTTAAGTCCAATCGTAAGAAGACATCCTTTAATTGCACACAGATATTTGCTGTGAGGACTTTCAGGAGCAGCCACGGAGAATTACATGTGGACAAGTTAAAAACTGCCTTTTCCCCACAGCAAAAAAAATGAGTATTCAATCCAAACACTGAAGATATTCCACTCAGATAAAAAAAGGTTAGAAATAAATGATTTCCAGAGCCTTCTGATGGCCTCATTGCCAGCAGGGTACAAATGAAGCAAAAGCTAGATTTCACCCACAAATACTGAAGAAAGATGGGCAGAAAGGACTTAATGCTATGAGGAAACCCACAAAAACCAGGAACAAAATCAGATTTCATCCATGTTTTGTAAGAGGAGGTGTCTAAGTGTCAGTAAGCTCTGGATGTGGCAGAGCCTCAAAACAAGTGCCCAGTGAGATGTGCTCAGGGGATCCCTAAAGTAACACCACAGAAAATGCTACCAAAAAATAAGTATATTAAATAGGTATTATATACTTCTACGAGGATTAGTCATGACCAACTGTCTTCTTTCAGTGTGTCAAGAGATAATGAAGAGCTGAGAATGCTGGATGTGGAGCCTGGCATTTGAGTACATTATTAATAGAGCAGCTTTTAAACAAATCTGTAAATATTAGAATGTTAAACCAAATAAAGGTAAACAAACCCACTTTATTTACACAGCATTTGTAGGATTCCAACATGAGCATCTATCTTTGCAGAAAGAAGTTCTTTCAGGTTCTGTTATGTTTGCTTTTGGTTTTGTTTGCTTTTGGTTTCGTTTTCCTGGAATTATTTTGATTTTGTTTTTTGTTTTCTAAAGCTCCAGCAGCTTCCCAGAAGCAGCATCACACTGCTCTCACTTCCACTGTATCAAGGTATGTGACATGCCTGTTAATACCACGTACACACACTGAAGGGAAATCATTGGATCCCTTCAGGGCAGCAAACATTTCTTATTTCTAAGGAAAAGCCCTAGATAAACTTGTGACACCAGGTTATTTTTAATAATAATAAAATAATATACAGCAATATTCCCAGCCCTGCACACTCACCAGCTCATTCTGAAACATGCAAACAGGCAAGATGAAAACCAAGGAACAGTAAACAAGTGGAAAGTTACCCAAGTGGGACTCAGCCACAGGGTGTGAAATTTGGGTGTTTGCTTCTAGCAGCTCAGGAAAAGAGATGGAATCAATTGCTGTCACAGCCTGAAAATACCTGCACCAGAATGCACCAGCAAATGCCTCAAGTGGTCTCAGATCCACCATTTTTCTGTAGCCTTTTCAAAGCTTTCTTATCAATTTCTCCTTAAACATGGCACCTACATTAGCTGCTGATAAAACTCTAAATTCACTCAAGTAACTTGTGCTATAAGGAAATAACAAAGGGCAATCACAACTAAACTGGGTTCTTCTAATGCAAAAGAGAAAAATCTCAGCTGATGTAATCTGGAATTCAGAGGCAGGTTAGTTACAGAATGATTTAATACTGTCAAGTCCTTCTTAGAGAAGCCAGATGATAGCAAGTGATGCTAATATAGATATATTTATTAGGTGCAATCTAGCCAGAGACTGTTCCTATTTAATATATATATCTATATATCTATATCTATATCTATATATAACCTCTGAAGTCTGTTCAACAGACCTGCTATGAAAATGTGAGAATCCAGAGATGGCTTTTGTTAGTACTTTTGTAAAAGTAGTCAATATACCAAAAGCTCATGTATGCAACACCCCTCAAAACACAAATCTTCAGCGTAAGATGGGGAAAATTATTATTTCAAGTAGCTATGGAAAGGACTTACAAATGTCCAGTGTGATTCAAAGCAACCTGAGAAATTACTGTCATTTTTCAGAAAATAACCTCTGAGAAAAACACCAGTTTGGCCTTAACCAAGAATTCACAATGTTATTTATCCACATGGTCAGCGTGGAAAAACACTCTCTTTATCAAAGAACAGTTTGATTTACAGACATTTCCCTCAGGTTGTCCAGTGTGAATGGAAGCCAAGAACTCTACAGGAAGGCCAATTATCCATCAGCATTACCATTCCAGAGTGGATTTACCCAAGAGAAGCCATGCCTCACTAATGGGAGAGCCTGGTGTGGCTGAATGGCTGATGCAGGGACAGCAGAGGCTGTGTCTGCCCCGGCTGCAGCCAGGCTTGGGACACTCTGTCCTGTAACACCCTCAATAGTAAGCTCAGGACTGTGGGTCAGGACAGTGGGAGCTGAGATGGGCTGAGAACTGGCTGAACAACAGAGCAGAGGGTTGTGAATAGTGGTGCAGAGTCCAGCTGGTGACCTGTAGCCAGTGGTGTTCTCCAGGGGTCAGTGCTGGGTCCAGTCTTATTCAATGTCTTCATCAGTGCCCTGGGTGAAGGGATAGAGGTTCTGCTCCCCCTCTGCTCTGCACTGTGAGATCCCATCTGCAGTGTGTCCAGTGCTGGGCTCCCAGTTCAAGAGGGCCAGGGAAATGCCAGAGAGAGTCCAGCAGAGTCTAGAAGGATGATGAAGGGACTGGAACATCTCTCTTAGGAGAGGCTGAGAGCCCTGGGACTGCTTAGTCTGGAGTCTCCATTACAGAGGAGGATTTTATGGAGAGGGTTCTACCTCCAGATAAAGCAAAGCTTTCATTTTAAAGACTGTAAAGCAGACTTCTCTCATGTGCTATCTTCAACAGTTCTTTCTCAACTACTACAATAGCAAGAATTTTAAAGAGGCCAGTGGGTATTTGAGGCCTTAAAAGCCTGCTCTATGCTTCTTGCCACAGAACAGAAACTATACAGCAATTCCCATTTCCTTGAAATCAAGTATGTAATTATCAATTAAGACAGACATAGTTTCCAGTCAACACATGACAGGAGACTGCTTTAGGAAGACACGGTGTTTAACCTTGCATAAAGCAGATTATACTAGCAATTTAGGATGAGTGTGTGAGAAAGGCAGAACAGAAGACAAGAAAAGTAGAGAAAATGGGATTTTCCCCCTCTACAAACTTCTCTGTTCTCTGTAACATCTCATTATATCTAAGGCAATATGCCACAGGGCAAAATATATCTAATAAAGAGTAAAAGTATCAGATGAGCAGCTAGCAGCTCTGTGACCTCCCCTGAAGTAGCAGCAACACAGAGCTGGTTCAATAGGTTTTCAATACACAGCATCAGTTTCAGAGTGTAACAGCTCAGCTCTGGGTTGAACTAACAGAAACATTCTGTGTGATCAACTGTCTGATGTCCTAGGAGACAAAACTGCAGAGGGAACCTGAAGAAGAAACCAAACCAAGGACAGGAAATAAACAGACCCTGTGTTTTCAAAACACTGCTGTGTCTTTCAGACACAACACATCATCTGGTGATGCCTCTGCAAGGCAACAGCTGCTGCCACAGGCACTGCCCAGTCCAGCAACTCAGGACCTCCAGAGCCTGAAGTCTAACTCCAGGACATTAGAACAGGCATTACAGAGAAAAATAAAAATTAACAAGTTTTTTGATTGCAGGCCTTTCTTTACAGTTTGGGAATAAAATACAAATACACCAAAAAAAAAAAAAAAAAAGTATTTTTAGCAGAGCAAG
>JANHGL010006408.1:69757-127694 GCA_024611195.1 Ceyx melanurus
AGCCCTACCATAAACCCAAGAATGCAGAGAGAAACTCTGAGTAGGCATAATTAATTAGACCTACTGAATCATTCTGCTACAGAAGTATAAAAATGTATTTATGCTCTAATGAAAATGTCAAAACCCTTACACCAAGCTAACCACCACATATATTATGAAACCAGGAAAACAGCATTTACTTCTGGCAAGTTCTCCAACACATCTAATGAGGTGAGAACTCAGTACAGATCAAGCCCTTGTATTTTAGCAAAGGCTCTCACCTCAGCATTGCAGCACTTTGAAGCTGGTGAATGCTGCTGAAATTAGGAAGTCTACAGGCACTTAGCAAGGCCTCTAAGTGCAAGGTGCACTCACCAGGAGGGGAAGGGTAAAACAAGTTTCATCTCATTAGCAACCAGAAAATGCTTCAAAATTAATTTAATGATCAGAAAACCAACTTAAAAAAAATAACCCAAAACTGGCATGGGGAAAATTCCTTTGAAAGCAAGGATGTGTTTCAAGGAAAGCAAACAACAGTATAAAAAACCCACCGTAGATGGCACTGCCTCTGACCTTCTAGATTTTCTGTTCTGCTTTTAACTTCTTATGCACTTCAGGTTTTGTACTTCAAGACTTGATTCTTTGAGTGTTGCAGATTTGAACTATAATTCACCAACTCAGAGCTGCACTTCATATAATTAGAATGACTGTGATTACAACCAATAGTGCCCAAAAACTCCTGAGTAGCATTTCTGCAGACGAAGCAGCTCCCAGCGTTTCAAAAGCAGAGAGAGCTCTCTCTTGGATAATCTGTGTATGCCCAGGGCAACCCTTTCCACACATTATGTGCCACCTGAGAAATCAAAGCACCACTGAAATGAGCAGCTAGGTGCTTTATCACCCTGCTCTCTGACATGCCAGACATCTGCCCTGCTCTTCTTGGAACCCAGCAATGCTTCTCATCTTTTTTTCCTATGGAAGAGCTCGCTGGGCACATGAAAAGGCTCCTGTGCTTATGATTCACATGATACAGGCAATACTCCACTCAGCAGCAGCTCCTCAGCTGTTCCAAGCAGCTCAAGGAATGGAGACCCCACAAAGGGATAGCAAGAGGAATTACCATCCTTCATCCTGCATCACAATAAGAACCAGCTGAAAGCTGCCCCTCCATCTAAATGCCCTTGTCCCACTGCTTTTCAGCCAGTAACACTAATTGCACCCTCAAGTTCAGAGAGGCTCCTGCTCTGAACAGTAAGATCCTCTGAAGGATCTTATTTCCCTCCATCAGAAGCTCAGGAAGCCTGACCTGGATAGCACAGGGAAACCACTAGGGCTCAATTACAGGCTTGGGCATCTTATGCTCAGCAAGTTCCAGTATTTCCTAAACAAGAGGGAAGATTTACTCAGTGTGTGCACAATGCCCTCCAGGACCAAACCTCTCCACTCTTTCAAGTTTATGACACTCTGCTCAAATACAAAATTATAAGTGCTGTTTGTTTACTTACACATTTTTACTGCTTTATGTTCTTGTTTCTCAACCTTTATGGTTCATGTTTTCAAGAGTTTCATCTGCTTTGAAAGACCAGAGTTTCAGTTTGGTAGACAATTTAAAATGCCAGGCAGCACTGCTTGTGTAATTGTAGTGTATATGTGGATCTTCAAAATGCTGCTGACAAGAACAAACCCAATTTTTAATCTAAGTACATGTCAATTAGGAAGAAGAAAAATCAGTCTGCTAGAGAAAATCTAACACACTGGTAGAGAAAACAGTGAGCCAACTTACTGGAAGTGGGTCTATTATAGATATATTTTAATTATTTAAACAAGACAAAAACAATTCTGACATCGCTTGAAGGAATCCAATGGCAAGCTGAAGCAAAATTCCCTTTATCATAGAGGTCCTAAGAGAAGGAAAGAATCCCAGGCAGATTCTGTATCAGAGCCAACCTCAGAGCTGGTTTAGATGTCTGCTCTGAGTCCCAGTGCAGGCAGATGCTGGAAGCAGGGCTGAAGGTGCTGCTGTTGACCCTGAGGCAGATGCAGGGGGAACAGCAGTGGTCAGGTTCAGCCTGCCTGGACTTCTTACCCCAGCAGGGTTGTGTGAGGAGTGTACACAGTTGCCTGGGTGGGCTGTAATCACACAGAGGTACCTCAGGCAGGAGCACAACAAGCCAGGTGTTGTGCCATCCCATTGCTACCTGTCAGGAGGAGAAGACATGGGACAGGAGCTTTTAGACTTCACTCCTGGCATTTACCTGACCAGCTCAAGCAAATCAGGTGTGCAGGACTGACACACCCAAACTAAGCACTGTATTTTCTGCTGCAGTCAAGTACAGCATGCTCAGGGGTGACAGTGTGAATGAGACAAAACACTCTTTATCAGAATTGGGACCTCTCAAGAAATCATGGAAGAGAAATCCCAAGGACCTGAGTAATGAAAATACAAGGCAACATTTCCACATGAGCCAAAGCAATCTTGGGGCTGGGTTCTGTTTAATGCTCTGCACTTCTGTTGTGGCTTCCCCTGCTCAAGGTCCCTGTGGATGATGCATTTGTTTTGCTGCTGCTGTTAGTGAGATTGACTTCACACTGAGAATCTGCTGAATAAAGTGGTATGATTTATTTCTGCAGAGACATAAATATTGAAAATACTACCTCCTGAAAATTTATTAATAGAGTCTCTGAGAAGCAGAAAGTTATTCTCCTAGCTGCATCTTGCCTAACGTGCTCAAGCCATCAGTCAAATCATGGGAACTCAAGATCTTCATCAGGTAGCCCATGAACTATTAATACTGACTCTACAGCAGCAAATTAGAAACAATGGCTTGGAAATTAAATCCAGTTCCATGAAAGTTCCTGCCAGACCTAAAAACTGCAGACAGTGGACTATGTTCAGATAGCATGAATGATTTGGCAGTATCAGCATCTTCACATCTGAGAGATCAAACCCCTCCCCAGGCTCCCACCATGGGGGAGCAGAGAAGCAGCAGCAGGCAGGGCTGGCTGCTGAGCACACTGCACACCATCTGCATTTCTCCACTTCTCCACTATCAGGTGGAAGGTCTTCTGAGCTGCTCAGATCTCTGTTTGTACACTACTGACCCCAACCTGTGCCTGTTAATGGAGAATAAATGGCAGGAGAGAGGAGATAACCCCTCCTGCTCTGTGCCCCAGCAGGTTATCCCTACTCTAATACAGCAAGGTCAAGGCAGGCTGCGGAGCAATTATCATTCTCTACCTAATCTCTTTAAAATATCATTTTCCTCTGAAACTAAATTACTATGATAGCAGGAATTGTAAAGGTTACCTAATGTAAAAAAAATAAAAATGAATTGAGTGTCTGTTCAGTGATGAAATCAGATGAGTATGTAGCTACTCCCTTTCAAAGTGCTTTGAAACCTGACAAATTTTAAGCAGAGGCACCTGAATTTTCCCACTATATTGTCCAGACACACTGAAGATTCCAGTTTTCCTCAAATGGAGAGATCTCATTCCTTGCTATACTGCAGGAATTTCTTGGAGAAATTCCTGTGTCACTGGCAGTCTGAGGAAAACAATGAGCATTTCAAAATCCTTCTTCACTGGCAGTAGCAGTCTCTGCAACAACCACATAAATATTGCTGTAGAAAAAATGCCTAAGCCAGCCAAAGATTTACCGTTTATTTCTTGCTATACAATTTCAAGCAATACTTTAATATTTTGGTTAAAAATAAAAAATAAAATAAAAAAACAAACAACCAAACAACATAAAGAGACAAAAGGATGACATTCCAATTCATAGATATATGAGGCACAATATAAAGGATTATGTTGAAGAGAATATGGGTTTAGTTGTTCAACTGGTGAGCTGTAACATAATGAATGCATCTCATTTAACTTTCAAAGCAACCAGCATAACATGCTATCTTTCTTAAAGCAATTATTACCCTCTGGCACTGTGATGAGAAGAACTTTGCAAGGCAGAAAGCCCTGCTGCTCAGAGGAGGTCTAAGTCTGAAAGCACTGACCAGCTTTATCCTTCAGCCATTGCACTTTGTCACAGACAGGAAAAAAAACCCTCTCATCTCCTTGTTCCAGTTCTGTTTGGCATTAAAAGCACTAAAGCAGGGAGCCTTGGGATGCAACTGAAATTTTATCTACACAGTAGATTTAATTATTGCTGACATTTAAGAAAAATGAGGTCTTTATTCCATCACATAATCTTAGCTCTAATGAGCTAAACCACATCTGCTGTTGAGACATGGTTCCATGGTTACTGGTGAAAATGCTGTTTCAGAGGCACACTTACATCCAGAGGTAAGAAAACATGTGCCTATAGGTGTGGAGAGGGAAGATTTTTCATTTTCATGGTATGATTCATCCCTTTTACCATGCTCCATGGAAAGCCAGAGAAGAAAGGAGGAATCTCTTTCATAGCTCTGAACAGTAATGTGCTGCTTTTTGCTTCACCTTCTAGATCCTGGTGAAATTCATCAGATGAGAACAGCTAAAGCTTTTTTCCTCCCCAAAATGGAAGGAATTAAATGATCTCAAAATCACCCGTGGCCTTCTAGCATCACAGCATGGTGGGGGTTAGCAGGGACCTCCAAAGACCATCAAGTCCAATCCCCCTGCCAGAACAGGACCCAAACTAGGGCAGATCACTCAGAGATGCCTCCAGTCTGGAAAGTCTCCAGAGGAGGAGACTCCACGAGCTCTCTGGGGAGCCTGCTCCAGGCTCTGGGACCCTCCCAGAGGTTCCTCCTCATGCTGAGGTGGAGCCTCCTGTGAGAAGAGGCTGTCCCTGCCTTCCTGACACCCAGCCCTCATGGATTTATGGACATTAATTAGATCCCCAAAGAAAACAAATAAATGAGACAACAGTGGAGTAGACACTAGGGAAAGTTTTGAAGGGTACTGCTGGAATTGTAATGACTCAAGATCTCCAGGAGCCCTGCAGTACTTAGCAGGCCCTCCAGGAAAGCTGGGGAGGGACTTTTTACAAGGGTATGCAGTGGTAGGATGAGGGGTAACTGCTTGAAACTGGAAGACAGAAGATTTCTATGTAAGGAATGAATTAATCCCTGTAAGGGTGCTGAGACAGTGAAATATCATCTACCTTGGTTTGGCACCTATAAAATAAAGGAAAAAGTTGCAGTTGCTAAATCAGGGCACCTGCCAAGAGCCTCAGATCATAAATTCTCATGTGCCCTCCAACTGAGTTCACAGACATCCAGCAGGACTGACTGTCCTATGAGTATCCCACACCTTCCTCCTGTGGCCCTGAGCTGTTGGCTAACTCTGGTTTGGGGCTTGCTCCTCTGTGAAAGCCAGAGGAGAACTGCAAGCAATGAATGGACTGCTTTAGTTGATAGAAGAGACTAACTTTATTTCTCTGCTCTTGTCCAAAAGCTGTTCCTCCCGTGGAAATTTGCCAGAGCTCTGTGTTTTACTATTCAACCAACAGAGGTCTCTCTGGATCAGAAATTGCCTTTTCCTCTGTGTGCTCCACATCTTCCTCATTCACCCAGTCTAGGGTTTTCTTTCTTCAACAACCTTTGAGAGTTTGGTCAAGCCCTTCTCTAAGAAAACTTTTCCCAAACCATGTACTAAGACAACAGATGTTTAGTCTTTCCTTCTTCCCTGCTTTCCAAACTAACTCCACAGTGCACACAGAGGTGGTGCAGAGAGGAATTCCTGCACAGTAGAAGCTCTACGTGCAGCTTTGTATTGCACTTGGCAGACACAAATATTTCATCACAGCAGCACATCTCCACTTCTTTTGGGAGTTCTCATTCTCTCTGATCCCTGCACAACAGAATACTTTTGTACTATTACATTTGGCAAAGATATTCATGTTTATATGCATGTAGATGTGCTTGATTGTAAATACTTCCTTTCTAACCAGTCTATTGGCGTGTGAATGTTTCCATCTCTTGTTTGTATTCATACCCCACTGCAATTTATCGTTTATAGGGTACACATCTTTGCTAGCATTTTGATATAAAATTTATAATGAGAGGTTTGGAATAAGAGCTACTGGCTATTCTTGCAAAGTTTCTGTGTGAGAGAACAGCTGTAGATGGCAATTTTGCTCTTACAGCCATCCGTGTACAGACCCAATAAAATGACAACAAATGTGAAAGCATTAACTGTAACTCATAAAGTCTAATGAGGTATTAAAAATGCAAATATTGGAGCAGTTGACAACTTGGCCTTCTACAAAATTCAGTATCAGAAATATCAGTGTGGGTAAAGCTCCTGGAAGCTTTTCTTCAAGTCTAAATTCACACATTTCTGATTAAATACACACTGTAAATTAAGAGTGCAATTGACAGTGACTCCAGGTTGCATTTTTACATTTCTAAACCAACTCTCTTTTGCTTTTTTCTTCCACAACTCCCCAACTACTCAGTTAGAATTGCATTCAGGCCTGAAAAATCTCTGTTTATGCACTGTCCCCATGGAGGTGACAGTTTAGTTCCACCATGTTTATTTTCAGTGAGGTGGGAATCTGCACAGGTTCCATGCTGAGTGGGAATGTGCACACACACCAGTGGTGTCTCCTTCCCTCTCCTCTGCTGGGTCCAGATTTTGGTCCTGTCTCCATAAGATTGATTAATTATTCACTGATTCCCCCTCTGGAGGGTGTTTCTGACTGCATATATATTTTTGTTCTCTTTTGAAATGAATCTAAATATTTACTGGAGAAGCTGCATTCATGTCTCTTTCAAGGCCACTTAAACCAATTTCAGCTGGCATAATGAAGAGAAGGAAAATGCCACTGGTGAAATAGCTACACTGCTTCCCCACCTCCCTCAGCCATCATGGATCTGTGGTGCAAAAGGAGCAGTGACCTCCTTTGCATTGTGTGTTGCACAAACCCACGTCTGCTGCTTCTCCTTTCTCCTCCTCCCATCCTCAGTGTTTCATCTTCTGCACCTTGCATCTCAGATTCAAGAATACGAAAGATCCACATGAAAAAACCCCAACCTTTTAAACGTTCTTTACCTGCAACATCCTTTCTACCCACAGCAAATTTTGTTCCATTTTCTCCCTGTGTGTGCTGTGTCCCACAGGGTGAATATCATCTCCTTTGCATGGGGTTGGAATCAATGATCTCCAGAGGTCCATTCCAACCTGTGCCATCCTATGATTCCACAAACAGTGCTCAGGGCAGGCACTCCATGTTTCCCTGCTCCACCATGAGCTTATTAGTCCATTCACAGTTTTCTCTTCAGCAGCTTCAAGTGTGTTCTTACAGTGAAGTGCACATTTGAATGCTTTGCTGAACTCAATCCCACTGGAGATGGGGAGAGTCTCCATAAAACTGTGAGCTGAGATCTGCTGCAAAGCAGGGCACCAAGGAATTTCAAACCACCCAAAGAAAAAATGACTAGAAGCAAACCCAGCAGAGTGAAAGCACAATCTGAACTGATTTTTTTCTTTGGGCTAGATTCTGTACAAGTCTGTTTTCAATGTATTAGTGCTGCTGACACTCTATCCTAAGGGATGGTGCTTCCAAATGCTGCTCATGCCACACAGCACCTGAGGGATGTCACCAGGGTCTGATCTCCTAGGGTCTGAATGCTTCAGCCAAGCTGCACATCACCCTGACCTTGATGGCAAATCCTGTGCCCCTCAGTGTGAAGCCAAAGAAAAACTGTGGAACCTTGGTTACTGATCACTCTGAAAGTGCCTCCTCAGGGCCTTAGTGACCACAGATGGGTTTGGACACCTGTATCTAGCTACTGCAAACAGCTCATTGCCAACCCTGGCATTGAAGTGTGTACTGGGGAAAAGGGATGCTTCCAACAAAGGCACTTTGGTCATTAATGGCTGCAATTAGGCAGCACACAGCAGGCTGCAGGGCACTGCTCTGATGCAGCACTGGCTCTGTGATAGGAACAGCTTCTGTACAAGCCACTTTGACCTGATAAGAAGTGATCCTTTGGACAGAACTGAAAGAGTTAAATGCAAGTAGCTGGCTCTCCCTCCAGTGCTCTCACTTACTGTGACATAGGGCGTAGCTTTTTAGCCAGACGGATCATTAATTTTCTTAGGTGTTTATTATCCACATGAAATGTCCTATTCCTCTGGTATCAAGTGTTTTATATCTGTGGCTTTGCCTGTGTGAAATCAGTGAGATGACCAAAGACCTTGATATTATCCTGATGTTATTACTCAATATGACATCTCTATGCCTTGTTCCCCTGAGCATAGTAAAAGCAGTTTTATAGTCAATTTTGTTGCCAAATAAATCAAGCCATAATCCCCTCGCCCCTCCAAAACCCATGACTTTTTTCTTTTCCCCCTGAAGTAGTCTAGGCACCACAAGACATACTATATGACTACCTACTAAACTTCACACTTCCAAAGTAGATGATGAATTGCTACAGTTTATTAGACAACTCAACTTACTCTATATGCCAAATCACATAAAATCTGGGGATCTTATTCTTAGCCTGTCTGCAATTTGTGAGAGTATGCTCTTTTCCTAAAGACCAGGCTTTTAATGTGAAAAGCCAAGTATGACAGTTTTATCCGTTAACTAAGGTGTAAATTTCCAGAGGAGTGACAGGTGGCCATATGTCATCTTCCATTGGCAGTAAATCTGCCTCTCTCCCTGGCACGCTCTGCGAGCTTTGTTAGAGGCTTCAGAACAGCAAGTGTAACAGCACAGTGACCTAGAGCTCATCTATACACTAGATTCCTTGTGCTTCTTTCCCTTTTCCATACACAGGCTTGAGTGCTGCTTCCCCTGCAGTGGGGGGTCAGGCTCTGCTTGGTGCCACCTTCAAGAGCTGAGCTCACAGCTGCAGCTTCATTTCACACTCTGCCTTTCTTCCAGCATGACTGCGATCCACCTTTGTTAGCATCTTACTTTTGTCTTCTATTTATAGCACCAGCAAGGACAATTACACCTTTCATGCCATCCAGCCTATCTGTGCTTTGCTACCTGCTCCCTCTCCTATTTGCATCAGGGATAAAACGCCTTTAGAGAAGGATGCTGTTCAAAGAGAAGTAAATTAAAGGATCTGGATAATTCTGGAACACAATTCAGGGCAAGACTTTGCAGATGGGTTTCTTCACCTCTTTTGTGATCCTTTTCAATGGAATGTCATTGCAAAGAGGCTGTTGGCCTGCAGGGGATGTGAAGACTCGAGGACTCTGTGGCCATTTGCTGGTTTCCTCTCCCAGAGGACAGCACTTGCTAAGCATTTAGGAAACGTGCTATTTAAACATAGGAAAATCATAATTTGAACTGTACAGTCAGACACACATTTAGTACTTATGATTTGTGATGCTTATCAATACTTGTGCTCCTCGTGGACCCTACACACCTATCTCCTCTGGGAACTGGTCTGTGCCCAGCTCTTCTAACAGCCTCACTCCACAGCAGCCTTCCAGCAACTGCTCCTGACTTATCCTGCACTGTGGATGATGCAAAGTCTGACCTGCATTCTCCTCCCTGTACCCAAGCCAGCATCTGCACTCATTGCAAAGAAAAATGCCATTTTGCTCTTGGATGGCCAGGAAGGAAATATACTGAGATGTGTGCAATCAACCTGGGTCCTGGGGAAACAAGCTGAGAGTAAAGAGGATAAGGAGTAAATAGAAGGACAAAGGCAGAGACTGGGGAGGTTTGTGTTGGAAATGCTCTGATTTGAAGACGTTTTGAAGGCACAGAAAAGTGTTGGGCCCTAGGCCACTACAGAGCCTAGAGAAGTTAGCTTAGAAGTCTGAGGCTCTACAGCTTCCCTATTTCTATGAAAATACTTCAAAAACCAAATGCCAAGGAAGTCAGCTGATGCAGAAGCACTGTTGCACTTGTCCTCAAATGCAACTTCTGAAAACAAGGAAACTCAAATGAAAGAAATATGCAAATCCAGCCTTATCTCTACACCCATATGCTTACAATGCATACACTCATTTGCCTTAGTACTATCTACAAATGTCCTCCAGTAAAGCCCTAAGCTGGTGCCACACAATTAAACCCACATCTATTTAATTTTATGAAGCCTTTGTCCTTGCTAACACCACCCTTCTAACACTGTGCTTTTATTTAACCATTTTTAAGCCCATAAACAAACCCATCTGCCACTTCATTACCATCAGGCAGGAGATCCATGCTCAGTCAAAATGCCCTGTTTGCCCTGTGAGGAGCCCAGGACAGATGTCCAGGCTTTCTCTGGACAGAGAGGTAGGAGTCAGGCAGAGCAGCAGATATTTTGCCCTTCTTTTTGAGCCATCCAATATTGCCTAAATACAAAAGCTACAATTCTGTAAGGATGCCACAGAGTAATTCAACCCAGCTAATGCCACGACTGCAACTGGAGGATCAGAAGACAAGTTCACACTGTCCAGTCAATTTTAATCTTCCACTAAGAAGCCAAGACAGGGTAGGAAAAGGCAAGGGCCTGAATTAAAATGAATTGCAACACAGAGAAACACAACACTGTGATAACCTAAGAATGAGAAGACAACTAATCTTGCTCCCAAATCTGGTGTATATTAATCGACCGAAACGACTTCTGCACATCATCTAAAAATCAACCATCTCTGAAGATAACAGCGAGTTAAACCAGTTGGTTTTAATTCATGCATCTTGGAGCAGAGAGATTAAAAAGGATGAAATGATGATAAGAAATATTCATGTCATAATATTAATGACATAATGATTAATGTCATAGCCACTTAAACGCATAATAGAACAGCTTTCTTCAGAGAACTTGCTTTCTGTGAAGAGTGGTTTTGTGAAACCAATCTAAATATTTTTGTCCTTGATTTATTACACAGCTTTGCATGAATACCAGCACACAGGGGTCTTAATAAAGGATTCTGAAGCTTCTGTGACAACTGCTATGAAACACAGACTTTCATGTAGTTCAGCCTTATGCTAATGAGCCAGCTTCAATGTCCTTTCTGCAATCAGTTCCTTACCACTTGCACTCCTCTCTGCTACAGCAGCAGATCATGGTACTGGAAACTGCTTGTTTACTACTCTTTTCCTACATAATAAAGTAGCAAAGTCATCTTAGCCTCATTGTCTATGCTCTATGAAAACATTCACTCCAGAAAAGGAAAAAGAGAGTAAGAGTTCGGTCTAGGCAATTTCCAGCATCATCCTCTATGGAATAGTCACAGTAAGGACTTCAATGCAGTAGATATCTTTTTCTGTTTAACCAGATATAAAAATACCAAGCACATGGGTGAGAGAAAGGTCCTGAGAGCAGCCAAAAGCTAAACAACAGTCGAGTTTGTTTTCCTTTTGCCATTTTATCAGTGTTTTATTTTTAAAATAACTAATTCCACAACCTTTATAAACTTCAGACGTGAAATTAAGCAAATACTCTACAGTTGAGCCAAGTAAGCTCAGCCCACTGCTGGCGTGTGTTGCTATAAACAGCAAAACTCAGTTCTACAGACCCCGTTTAATCCTTAATAACCTTGACAGCAGTTATTATCCAACTCAACACAGTGTCCCCAGGAGAGGCAGTTCATTTGTCTGACCTGTAAATACAGCTCTGAGCTGCCCATTCTGGTTTTAATTGCAGAGAGTCAACAAGCAAAAGACAAGGTAACTCCCACAGCTGAGGAAAGCAAGCTGAGTAGGTTTTTTCTGTCTCCAAGGGACAGTCACTCTATGAAGTATTTTCACCTCTCCCAAAAAGTGTGTGATGAATAGAGACAGAAGCATAAAACAGAGTCCAAGGGAGTCAGCTAATCTGATTTTCAGCATAAATAAAAGGCAAACCACATCATCAGAACTCTGAGACTTGATGAAGCACCTTGACTTTCTTCCTCTACTCAAAAGACTGCCATTGCTGATGGAAATCAAGAGGAAATATAAGATACAATACAAAAGAAAATCGACTCTGTGTTGAATGTCTCAATTCCTCTAAATCCCTCCCCCCAAATCCTGTAAATCCCCAATATAATGTATGAAAGTACACATTATTAAATATATTCTTTATATATGCTACTTTAAAATTCATCATGTGAAACTTAGCTAGCGTCCCAGGTTAACACACTCTATAACTGATCATCTTTAAGTAATTTTATGCCTGACTGAATAGTCACTTTTCAGACATCAGATGAAAAATCATCTGAAAGCCTAGTGTCATAACAGAAGGATTTAACAAGTCTAAGTAAATGGAAAGCAGCATTATGTCATACACAGAGACTGGCAAAAATTATTTGTCATGCAAAATCTACTGGGGACCAAAAGAATATGTGCCTTGAATCCCAGATGTGAGAAAAGGTGAGGACCATATGATGAGACAATTTACACATCCCTACTCCTATAAGCATCCCCATAATGGTAAAAACAAGTGATCCTTGCAGGGAGTAGGGCAGAAAGCACACCACACAGCACCTCAAAGTATGGAATGGAAAACTACAGCAATGGGAAAATAAAGGCATGAGTGAGAACAACTGGGCAAGGAAAAAATTCCCCTGAAACTCCTCAGAGCTGTTGAGACATGAAAGACAGGAGAAAAACCTCCTCCAATTACCTATACCACAGTTAAACAGTAGAAGCAGGAACAAAATCTCCATTATAAATTTAGTGTCAAGTAGCAAAAATGAATGAGGGAGAAAATACTGTCTGGCTGTGTAGAGCTAATTGGAGTGTCTCGTTTTCCCAAGTAACTGGCACATCTGACTACTCCCAGCAGGAAAGAGTGTGTCAATAACACAGCATTTTAGCCTCCTGGAAAATACAAAGTCAAAAGAACATGGGAAGACTCTTCAAATCACAGAATCACAGAATGATTTGGCTGGAAGAGACCTTCAAGATCATCAAGTCCAGCCATAAGTCTGAATTAAGTTCTCAGTTGCTACAAACACAACCCACATAAAAGGAAGACATTTCTATTTTTAGATGAAACAAAGGAAGAAAAAAACCCAAAATCCAGGAATACTTTTATCTTTATAATCAATCTTTCTGCTTCACTTTCTCTAACTGAAGCAGAGGAGCTGCAGATACCAGCTACTGGAGGTTGGGATCTGTATCTTTAGAGAGCCTTGTTCTAGACATCTTGCTATTTCCCTTATTTCCTTTTATTCAGGCAAAGTGGCCAAGTAGAAGAATACTCTGTCAAGGAAATATTCTCTAAATAATGTTCTCAATGTAGGAAAAAAAGAAACATATATCAATAATGATTTGAACATAAAATACAAGCACATCACATAAAAATACATACACATCAACATAAAAAGTATCAACACAGCAAATATAAAGCTGAAGAGCAAATCATCAGTATCAGAAATGTTAGAAACCCTGATGAAAAGAGAACCAAATTTCTCAGAGAAAATGAGTGGACAGTGAAGCACCAAACCATGGTCCAGTTTACTGAGCAAAAAGCACCCAGTTCTCACACACAGCAGGGAGTAAAGTGGGTTTAAAGCATGCTCATTACAAGCACTTCAAAATCCTAATAGGGAAGAGACCTGATGAACTAAAATTAGTGAAATTCCATGAGAAAATAACTTATATAAGGAGATTAGCAAGCACCAAGAGTACCCTCAATACCTGGCTGTGTGTCCATAGGTGTGAAAGGTTCCCAGCTTCATTTCCAGGAATGGACTTTTCCCAGGACCTGCTCACAGCTGCCATTTGCCCAGGACACACCAGAGCACACTGTTCTCCTCTGCTACAGCTATACAGCCCCAGAAAAATGACAGAGTTCTGGATATTCTCTTCAAAACAGGAGAAAATTTAAAAAACCAGATCTGTGAGGCCCGACAGCAGCTGCCTGTTGTGTTTTCAGAAGCTTGGAGTCTGATTTGCACTGTCTCAGGTTCTTCCACTGCAAAGAAGTTTATTAACCCAGTTACACAGAGGGACATTTTAAAAGTGCTTGTTTTCTGAAGCTGTTCAGAAAGGTTTCTGGAGGCTTCCTTGGAGAAACACACTCCATTTTCTAATGAGAGTAGCACTCCCTAAGTCATGCCCATGTGGAAAGCCAATTGCCTGTTCCAGAAGGTATCCTGGCTTTCCATTTAGCACCCCTGATCCTAGGTGAGAGCTCTGCAAGCAATGCTGATTGTAAGGTTAGAAAAAGCCATTCAGTGGTTAAGCTGTTTCAGGCATCTGGAACAACAGCTGCCTGGACATGTTTTCACAGCAGTCTGCAATTGCAGATTTTACTTATTTACCTCTGTATGCAACACAAAAACTCACTCATTACATTCCAGTCACTTCAATACAACTCTAGTTTTCTTCCATCGTGTTAAAATCACCTACAAACATGGATATTGGGTGTATCTGTCTCCTTGCAACCCAGCTAACCTAGTTTTGTACAACAGCCACCCCAGGGGTGCTCCTCTGGAGCCTGAGCACTATCAGCCTGAAATGCAAGTTTAACTCTGAGTTCACTCTGCTGATGTTTCTTTTGCTCCTGCTGGTCACACACCTCTGATTTCCAATACAGCTGCCTTGGCACTCAGCACACAGAGCTTCAACCAGCTGCAACTGAGGCTTGCCTCTGACTGGGCACAAAGCAAGGTGGACTGTCAGCTTTCATGTTTCTCTCCTGCCACGAAGCCATCTTTCTTCAGAACTGAGCATAACAGGGTTAAAGCTCCTTTAAGTGACACTAGGTAATGTTTCAAAGATCTATTATTGAAAAATAAATAGAAGACTGAAAGAAAGGGTGAAAGAAAGAAGCAAAGTTAGTATCAGACACAACAGCTCTGAGCACTAGGTCCTGGCAACCTCTCCACAAGAAACAAACCTAACCCAAGGCAAAAGCTCTTGTGCTTCCCTCTGCTATTTTTCTGTTCTAAGAATTCAATCCCACTCTAAGGATTACAAATGAAATGCATGTGCACATCCTCCTACCTGCACAACCCCTTCCAGAATTTTCCAGTGACTAAACAAAACAGTTATGTTCTGCTCTTCATAGCCTGGATTGGGGGACCCATCCCTCCTGCAGCTTTTCAGAGCCTTAAGGAATGACATTTTCTTTGAATTACATTAAAAAATCCTGGTATTTATTTCAAATCTCAAGCTTACAAAGTCCTACTATGAAACAGAGGGGATAAAAGCAACAGCTCATGAAATATTAGCATGAGAACATCCTTTTATCAAGAACTGGCTGGTTTGCTGATAACCTGCTCCATGTAACCCAAATGCTGGAATGTCTGGTGGTCCCCAGCCCCGAGAGCCCCTTCTGCTCTCAGCACAAATCCTCCAGGCTCTGCCCTTCCCACACCTGAGGGCCTCTGGGGGATGCCCAAGTGGAGATAGTGACTACAGAGGAATCATAAGAAACCCAGCAGTGTTTGGAATCTTGCTGCTAACTGTAGGTGGTCAGCACAGGAGAGTGAGAAACGTGTTCAATCTACCACTTGTAAAAGGCTCTGAAATTCAGATTTCCAATGCAATGTCCTGGAGCTGACAGGATGTCAGCTAAGGAAAAGCCAGAGAAGCCTCATGTCACTTGTCTGCAGGAGATGACACCTGGGCTGTCTTTCATACTTCTTTAGCTTGGGTATTTCTCATCAGTACTTGTCTTCAGTGCAGACACCCCTAAATATTGCAGTTATTAAATTCAGCTTGAATTCGACCATTTCTTTTATAACTCTGAAGGTAATAAATTTGAAGTCATAAAATCTCGATTTACAGGCACTGCATTTGTCAGGGAAACACACAAATATATCAGAAGGCCTGAATTTCCCTCATGAGTTGGGTGTATATAGTACCAACTCCAAATATCATCAATGTGAGAACTTAGTCTTCACTCATATACCTAGTCCAGTTCAAAAAATATTTATAAAGAATTAAGATAGTTTTCTTCAATTATATTTTTCCACTAAATAATGTAACCCTGCTGAACTTTGAAACAGTGACCTCAGGAACTGCACTCAATGCCAGCTGCTCAAGTGATCAATGCTGGGATCTAAGACATCAGCTCTGTTTTGTCACTTTAGCAGAATAATGTTGCAGGTGTTTTTTTCAAGCAGGGTCAATTTAACACCTGGTTTCAGCTCTGCTTTCAAATCATCAATATCATTTCTACAGAAGCTTGCAGTGCAGAAAGCCAGACTTGGACATCTTTTGGTTAAATATTTTGTGGCTTATTGACAGAAATAGAGACATGGGCATATCAGGACAGACCTGAATGGATATCACAAAATGCAGGCAGGGATCTCAACCAAGAAAACTAAACAATATCACTCTGGACACCCCCTTCCCCACCCTCTGTCACCCCCCTAGATTTGAGAGACCACCACAACAGTTCCTCTACAACTCCTCTAAAGTATCTGGGATGATGAAGGCTTCTTCCAGTCACTGTAGAATTCTGCTGAACTAGTTCATTGTTCATTTATTCTGATACATGACACTGGGACAGCTTCTTTCCTGATTGCAGTAAGAGAGAATTTCCTAGACTGGAAAAGCCTTCCAAGATCAAGTCCAGACATTAACCCAACACTGACAAGACCCTGACTAAAGCATATCCCTAAGAACTAGGTCTACACAACTCTTCCCTCTAGGGATGGGGACTCAACCACTTCCCTGGGCAAGCCATTCCAGTGTAGAAACCCATTCAGTCAAGGGATTCTTCCCAATACCCAATCTAAGCTTCCCTTGGAGCAACTTAAGGCCATCTCCTCTTGTTCTATGGCTTGTTCCTTGCTTCAACAGACTGACCCCTCCATCTCTACAATCTCCTTTTAGGGGGATGTAGAGAGGGAGGGTTCCCCTGAGCCTCCTTTTCTCCTGCATTTGTTTTCTACGTATGGTACAGAGTGCATCACTTTCAAAGCTTGTTCTGCAGATCCATGGTTCTGTGTACACATAGCAAGATGTAGAAAATACATCATTTTTGCCCATGCTTGCTGATTATAAGTTTAAAGGCTGTTAATAGAGCTGGTTGTTGGAAGGGAAAGATGTGCTGTAAGACAGAAAATGCAAAATGACTGCAATTAGCTGCATAAAAAAGCATGTTTTCTCCCTCAGTTTATAACACTTCCAACTGTACTCCCAAAACTTGATGCTATAGGTAAAAAAAGCTATAAACTATTAACTAAATTCATGAAGACACACAGTAGAATGTTTCATATGTCAACAAACCAAAGACAACTGAAGTTTCACCTTTAAAATGCAACCCATGCTGTTTGCTGCTGAAACAGATGCACATGAAAATCTCCTGCTGGGCTAAATTTCCATGGTTGTCATCTTCTGTGTAAAACTGTCTCAACCAGCAGAGCTACCTGCACCGTACGTGTTAATTGTTGACATTCAACTTAGAGCTTCAGATGGATGCACCCAGCTGAAGAAGAACATCCAGAAATCAATGTCCAGTGCCATCTCCTAAAAGCCTCTCTCCATTTTAAACCAAGCCAAGCCAAGCCATGCAAATCAGAGCTGCAGTGTCAGAAGGTCACCTTGCAGGTTAGATGCAGCTGAAATGCAGAGTGCTGGTGGAAACACTTCGGTGAAGAGCAGCAATATAAAGCTCTGAGATCAGTCAATACTCTCAGGTTCCTGTGATTAACTTCAGGAATAGCATGATTGAAGGAATACTTCTTACAAATATTTTCTTCTTTATCAAAGAGAAAACAAGATGAGTTCATGGAAGTCAATCCTCTGCAGGTACACTGGAAGACCACAGTGATGACCTTTGCAATAGATGGAAAAAGCAAGGAATCTGGATTCTATTGCTAGCCCTGACAGAGGCAGCTCTCTTCTTTCATCCCTGACTGCCTGCCCACTGTAAAAACTACCTGGTAAAGTTCAGCACACATCAAGTCTCCTGGAGGACTGCCTGGAAGGTCCACAGTTCCAAATCCTGCAGCCTGTCAGGGAAGAACAGTGCTATTGTAAGTAGGACACTTGTAACACACCTGATTAAAGGTCAGGTTCACAGAAGGATGGAGTAGCAAAGCAAAGCCAAAGCTCGTGGCAGCAGCCACAGGCCTGCTGCATGAAGATAGTGCATTCCCACTCCTTCCCTTGCCACTGCCATAGCACTTCCCACGCCCTGGGACACGTCAGTTGGCACTGAGCTGAACAGCTGACCAGCAGAAGCAAAACTGTAGATCTCTGTGTCTCCTTGAAATGATCAGGCCTGTCTTGAGCCCTCAATCAGGCTCTAGAGAAAAGGCACTAGGATTGGACATTTCCTCTTCAAACACTGCTGCTCCTGAGCCTTCTTACAGGGCAAGGGCATCAGAGCTCTCAGGCAGCAGGTGGGAGGCTTGGGTTGGGTTCCTGTGTTCCCTGAAAGGATTCCAAGGCACAACTCGGTTCCCTGTTTTGTGAAGCCACCTCCAACATTTCCATTGACAGTGTCCTTATGAATACAAGGTGAATCAGGAAGGAAAATGGAAATGGAAGAGGGGAGATGGTTTGAGAGCAAATACACAAAATACCCTCCTTCATTTGGATTAGTGGCAGGTTCTATGATATTTGGCTGTCAACAGCTTCCACTCAAAAGCTGTCTTTGCTGTTTCACCACATACAAAAAAACACTGGAAAATAGGTGTTCAGTCTGGAAAAACACAAGATCAGAACCTTGAAGAGTGAGTGATTAAAACAGGGGAACAGTCAGAGCTGAGATGTCCTTCAGATGTCTACTCAAAAGTTTCCCATCAGCTTTCATTTCTTCACAGTACTTAGGATGAAAGAACTGGAACAAATTGTTCTTCCACTGCCAGGGACACAGGACACATCCTGAAACATTCTTCCAGCAATACGGTGGGTGTGGCCACCTTCCCATCTCCTTTTATTCGCCTCTTTTCATTGCAATGTAGCTACAGTGGGCTTCCTCACTTGGGCTTCTTTTTTGGCTAGATAAACACTTAGTTCTGAAACAAAAAACATGCCCAGCAAAGACTATCACACCACAGTTGGTGTCTCTTAAGCTTAATGCATGTAACCTCCAGGGTGACAATTACACTGGTTACGGGGATTTCAGCTTTCCAAGTACAACATGCTAATAAATGTTTGGGGTTTTTTTTAATCAAATAGAATGAAGGAAAAAAGATGACTGAACAAGTCAATAGCTGAGAGAAAACCCAGTTTCCAGTATACTTTTTGCAATCAATTCATTTTAACCAGACATTTTGCAGAAGGAAGGAAATAAAACTCCACAGAAATACCAACCTTTCACAAGTGCTGTTCAAATCACTTTTCAGTTACCTACTTCAAAGCCATTTTTATGAGCCACATAAAAAAAAATAAATTATCCAGACAGCAATCCAACTCTGAGAAAGAATTACACAAAGGTACAGGTAGGCTCAAAGAAATTAAAAATTGCATTATTGTAGGTCCTGACATAAGCCTGCATTGCAAAATCCCTCCCAAACACATGATGTTTTCTTCACCTGTTCTCACACATTCCCCAATATTCCTGTTGATTTCCCAGATCTCTTTTTAAAAACTACACACCCCTGTGTAAAGAGAAGATTTTTCTCTGTCCATAATACTATGGCAGCAATAAGTGCTGGCCTAAACACAGCATGATTTCATCAAGCACCGGCAGTTTTTAACTCAGTGTACTCTAGAAGAACCTTGTTACTATTAAATGACTCGACCAATTTTAAGCAACAGAAATGTTAAAAATTAATTATTTTTTTATTTATTAGTGCAGATAGGGAGCACTAATACTTCCTTCTCTTTTCTTCATGAGAAACCTCCTCATATTAGAAGGTAGTGCTCCCTATCTGCAAAGGCAAAAGGTGCCCTCAGGAGGGTACAGAACAACTGTTTTCTCATTTGACCTGTTGATACCTGCAGTTTAGAACGTCAGTTAATTTGTCTCACTTCTTCCCAATCCAGATGTACTTCTAAAATACCACATGCATTTAACAAAGCACTGAAGTTGTGTTCAGCAACAACCCTGTTTCTTTAAATAGGATAAAGAGGATAGCCCCAGAAAGCCTGGGCTGGCAAAGGATGGAGCAGGGGGTGAAGGAGGCAGGCAGAGAAGCAGCCTGGGGCTCTGCAGAGCACCTTGGCCTCACGGCTGCCAGTGCACATCCTGATCCAGGTCCTGCTAAATGATGATGAATGACCTGTCTGGGCCTGTGCTGTGAATAATAACTGGCAATGAAGGGTAGGATGGTAGCTCAGACAGTGCTGTCTCCAACACTGGCCTCTCTCAGAGAGGCAGCCAGAGCCTCTACCCACCCAGCACAAAGGCTCTGGTGAGCAGCATCACTTCCCAGTCTGCAGGCAGCCTGTGCTGGGCTGTGCTTCAGCTCAACTGCTACTTACATTCTTCATTTTCTCCTTCACTTGCCATGTTCCTCCTCTGGTCCTGGGGGGATACAGCTCTGCCAGTACAATTCATTTACCCAGCCCAGGTCAAGGACTGCCAGACAAATGTGTTGCACAAAAAACCATTACTCTAGTTGCCATTGCTGAAAGGTCAAGTGCACAAAAGATCCACACATTTCACTTCTGAAGGGGCCGTGGCTTCTTGAACACCAACATCCCTGCCTAAAACAGTGCTGCACTTGCTGCAAGCCCCAGAACCAACAAGTGTCAGTTTTCCCTCGCTGCTGGAACGTATTTTAGTGACCTCAGTGTGTAGAACTGGCACTGAGAACACCCTGTAGGATCAGCCAGGCTCCAGTCCCACAGGAACAGCCATGCACAGGCTGTGCCACACCACAGCTGGCACCTGTAGGAAAAGGTCAACACTGAAGCCAGCTCTGATTCAATGCTGTGGGTCACCTTGGGGTCACAGCAATGACCCCAGGCGTGGAAGGACCAGACTCCTGCTGTGACCAGGCCAAGCCACCACCACCAGCTGCCCTACAAAGCACCATACCTTTGCCCCATCTGAATCAGCTTGATGCCTATGAAGAAATGCAGATTTTGGAGGCTTAAGTGGCTTTGGACACAGCACTGTGGGAAAGAAGGAAGGATGGGAGATGTTTATTAGTGGTGTTAGCAAGCTGGGAAGATGAGTTTTTCCCTGCCTGCCCCCTCAGGCTCACCAACATCTAAGAGTTCACCTAGAGAAACACAGCACAGGCTGGAGCAAAGGCTGGGAACAGAAGCTGTGCCATCAGATGATGTTTCCCTCCCCTCCAGCCCTAATGGCCAAATGAGGCTGTGTGCTTGCTGCTCCTGTCCCCCAGGACAGTGTGATCAGGACATCTCTGTTTGCACAGCCATCACTTCTGCTGGCCACATCCAGAACTCCACTGGCTGCCAGATGAAATCACAACACGGATGCAGTGTCAAAACAAACAGGCAGGCAAATAAAACACAGACCCAATTAAAAACAAAGCACAATGCTTCAGAATCACATGGACCACCTCCAAGAGGTGTGAAGGAACTATTAGATACATGCAGAAAGTATCAAATCAAGTCAATTTTACTGAAGTATTATTAAGGGCACTCGAATTCAACTTCATTAGCATAGTGTCTCGATGAACAGACAACCATCTAGTTAAATTTACATGACTGTTAGAACTCCTACTTGCATTTTCTCCAGGCAATACTTTATTCTGCTAGTCAATTAGCAACTTCTTGATGTATGGAAACACAGTTTTTGTATTTAAAAGGTTTTTTTTTTTCTATAATAATTATGATTTTATAATAAAGATGCCTAGAAAAAGACAACAGACAGGAAAAAAAGAATTCCTCGAGGCCACTAAAAAGCACTGTGGTAAACAAGGTAAGAGCAGGAAAGCCCAGTGCTGCAGGCTGTCTTGTCAGTGCTAAGGGGGTCTGGTGCTGAAGGGAGCCCAGCTCTGACACTCCAGCTCCTCCCTGAAGCTGCCTGCCCTGCTCAAAGCCACCGTGACAGTGCCAAGCCTGATGCCAGGGTCCTGATGGTCAGTAAATGACAGTAATGAGATCCCGGGGAAGAACACACCCCACATGGCCAAATATGAAGATTAAATTAATATATGCATGCTTTTCGTGGTATTATCTGCAATTCTGTCTTTCAAAACTCATCATGGGTGTCAAAACAGAAGATTCTTCAAACACCCTTGAATGCCTTTTAGAAAGTAATTAGGCTCTGATGTCTTCTGAGAGCAACATATTGTGATCCATTGCTCAGTGTACAGCTCCACAGTGGAGAGCTGTCTGTGGTGTCTTTCAGATCTGCCCCACTTAGAATGAATTATTTGTTGTGCTTTAAATAAAAAAAAAAATAATAAAAAATGGTGTGGGCTTTCCAGCTCATTAAAAAATTGGATTTCTGTAAACATCCTTAATTGTAACCATCTCAGTATTCCCTGCTAACTGTGTTTGTCAAACCTGTTCACACAAATGAGAAGATGTGTGCTGTTAATGTCTGTCATTATCTGCTATAGGCACCCAGCTCTGATGCAGCAGCATCATTCTCTGAAAGGTTATGTGGGCAGTAAAACAAGCTAAGAAACCAAAAACCACAAACATACAAGTAAAAACAAAACAAAACAAAAACCAAAGCAACAAAAAAAAGGAAAACCAGCCTAAGAATAGAAGGTTACCACAGTAAAATTAGTTTTAAAAAAAAATTTTATAAGAGGGAAAAAAGGAAAAAAACCACCCATTATTTCTGCTTACTGTTACAGGAAAGGGAACAGAGCACCTGAAACCTCAGAGCTGCAGAAAACACTGAAAACCAAGATGCTGGAAAGGGCACCCATGCAAGTGTGTGTCCACAGCTCATTTGAACCACCATGGTGCTGGAAGCAGGGGCAGCAGGGAAGCACAGTGCACTGTGGCACAGGGGCAGCCTGGCATAGAACACTGGACTGCAGAGCATTCTGCAGAGCCCAGGAGAGCCAGCAGGGTGTGAGAATTCAAGCCATGCTCTTTGACAGCTGAAAACAGTGTCCCCCAGTCAGCTACGTTTGGTTTGCATATGGATAGAAAGAGCTGAAAGTGGCACTTCGGGCTGGACACGATGGGGCTGTTTCTGACACTGGAATTGCTGGCAACTGCCAACCTCAACACTTACTGTTTTGCTGTAAATACTTCCCTTTCTTCACCTAAAAACCACTTGTTACCAACAGCAGCAACCAAATGCTGGCAGCCTAGAATTAGCTTTCATGAGTGACTCTTGTTAGGAAGATTTTAATTATTTGTATTGTAAACATTCACTTCAGAGCACCCAAACAGCCACCTCTGAAAACACAGACACTTCATGGGGTTAGAGAGAGTAAAAGGAGGTTGGTTCACTCCCAGCAGGGAAAACTTGTTGCAGATCTGCATCCCTCTTTCATACAGAGAACAAAGAAGGGAAACCATTTAAAGAGACAAGTATACAAATATTGCTGAATTATATGTGACACATTCTAAGGCTCAGTCAAATCACTTCTCACTTGGGTATGAAAAAAAATCACAAAGAAATTCCAATACTCTCCAAATGAAAACCTCAGCGTTATGATGTTCTTGATCATCCATGACAGTCACAAACACTGCCTTTTTCAGATCCCATCAAAAGCTTCTCCAGCTTCTATTCTTCCAGAACTGCATTTGAACATCCAGTGGCAGCTTTATGAATCTCAAAATGGTATCTGGTTTAGCAGACAAGCCCTTTGGAAACAGAAATTCCAAGCACACTTTGGAATCATTTCCAATGAGTTTAATTTGGTGAAACAGATCTTATTTATTTCTTCTGTAATTACACTGTAATTTACCAAACCCCTGGTTGAAGACCCAGGATGATACAGGTTAGCATGCAGAGGGGTGTGTACTGTGTGCCACCAGAGCACACACATCCCTGACACACCTGGAGGGAACGTAACAGGCTTTCACAGCTGGAGCAGGGAACACCTGAGTCACGGGCACTCAGCACCACCCCAGTTGGTGCCTGTTTTCCATGGGTGAGGATGGATCAGTGCTCTGAAGCAGAGCAGGAAAGCTCCTCGCTCAGTGATGTGGCTCTGCATGGCAGGTGCTTTCACCCTGCGAGGTGAAACCTCACCCTGGGAGGTTTTCAGGAAGCAAAGGCTTCAGCAAAAGCTCAGCATCTTGCAAAGAGCAATGTCATTATTTTTCACAGACGAGCCCTTGTGTAGGTATGAGGAGTTAGCACCAAATCTGACTGACTTCTCTTGATTCAAATACCCTCAGCAAGTGAAAGTATTTTGCACCCCCACAAAGTATCTGTGATACAAACCTTGTGCTGAACTTGCACAGAGCTAAGAACCAGGACCTTGCCATCAAAAGCTCAATGTATTTATTACTAATGCTTCTTAAAGTTTTGATAACACCATTTGGCCAAGCCATGGCTGCACTGATATGCAAATAATGGAAACCAGTACCTTTTCAGTAATGATACACTGCAAATCTACCTGGCTCAGAGCAGCACTGTGCTTTGCTGATTAAATGGCCTCACATTCTGAGCTTCAGCATCCTGAGCTTGCTCCCCTTCCCATTTCAAGTCAGTTTTACAAGTCCCTTGACTTCAGCAAGAATGAAATTAGATCCTAACATATTTGCATGTCAACTCTCTTTTTCTTTTTTTCAGTTACAATGCTTTCATCCATGACATCTGCAATTTAATGGTACATTTTCTGTGAAAAAGCAATGCTACATTTCTTTGAAAGACAGCAGCAATGTAATAACACTGGCCAAAACAGGGGAGATTAGTGATAAAAAATCCATAATGCCACACTTGCAGTACTGACACTCTGGGAAGCTTGGGATATAAAGAGAAAATAGTCCATACAGGTATTTCTTTCATAAGTTTCAAATAAATAAAAGACTCCAAAGCCTACTGAAACAAAACTGAAGATACAGAAAAGCATAGACAAAATGCACAGAGCAAAATTCAGGCATGCTTCCAGCTTTGAACCTGCTATAAACCCAAAGAAAACCAACCAAAATGGCTCAACACACTAGTAAATATCAAGCCTTAAACACAACTGACAACAACTTCAGAAAGCAAGCTGGGACAGGGCTTGGTGCCAACACCATCATGCAAACTAGTATGTTACTGAAGATAAGTGAACTTACTGAGGTTACTTAGCTAACTATTTGGACAAAACCCACTCTACTGTTAAAATACACACAGACTAAAGAAAAGAGATGGTTTCCCCTGTTCCCAAAGAAATCACAGCTGTTCTTCCCAGGAACAAGTAATTGGACAAGAGGAAACAGCCTCAAGTTGTGCTAGGGGAGGTTTAGGTGGGTCATGGGGACAATTTCTTCCCCAGGAGGGTTGTCCAGGGCTGTCCCAGGCTGCCCAGGGCAGGGGTGGAGTCCCCATCCCTGGAGGGGTTTCAGAGCCATGGAGCTGTGGTGCTGAGGGCCATGGGGCAGTGGTGCCCTGGCACTGCTGGGTTAATGCTTGGGACTCACTGACCTCAAAGGTCTCTTCCAACTTCTGAAGGTGAATAAAACCTCCAGAAAAGAAGTAGAGCAAAGAGAGCAGAGGCTCTCACTCAGCACCCCTGCCAACACACAGCTACAGATGTAGCCCAGCCATTTGAAGACACAGCTTAAACTAGTAAGAAATAAAACTGTGTTGCTTAACTATTATGTCCTTTCCAAATTGCTTCAAACAAGTTGCGCTGTTTTATTAATTATCCATGCTTTTTATTACTAGAAAACTAACCTCTGAATGGCCTGTTCACATGTTTAATCCACCAATGTAGGAATTAATTTAAATCAGTTTGATGTAGTTACCTCGAAACTGTTTCAGATTTTATTTTAAATCTTTATTTTGTAAGTTTATTTTCTTCAGTCACTGGAAAATGCCACTGATTTGTCAATGTTTTTCTCCCTTAATGTTTCCAACTGAAACCCCAGTCATTGCCTACAGAATATCTCTTGGAGCAATTATTCTGTTCAGCTGAATTCATATGAACCATTTGCAAGGTTAAAAATAAAACATAAGCCATTTCTGGATCACATATTGATCGTTTAATTATTTTCCATTTTAACTGCATGCTATTTTTGGCATAGAATATTTATGCTGGCTGAACATCACAATTCATCTTTGGAAAGATCTCTACGTCAAAAGTCAATTACTCAGGTGACAGCATTAATGTTTATATTCTTTGTTAACTGTGATTAACTTTTGAAGTTCTGATTTGCAAAGATCTCTGAAAGCAATAATATCATCCTATTCACCACAGTCATTTTCATCTTCATATCTACAGGTTGTGTTTGGAACCACTTCACAGTCGTAAATGAACATTACTGTGCTGTTTATGAAGTTCTAAAATGCAGAATTTTTCACATGAGCAGTGCTGAGACCCAGTGTACTACAAAACTCCTAGATCCACAATGTGAGTGTGGTGACCCCACACTGCCCAGGGAGGGATTCCAGCCCATACATCTCATACTGGGTACAAAGCTGAGGGATCAGGAAGGTCTCTCCCCTCTCTTTGCCCCCTTGGCCCACTTTGCCAGCTTTGCTCAGGTCGTCTTGGTTCCTTCCTTGGAGCACCTGAGGAGCACCTGCCCCTTCTGCCTTTGTCCGTGCTCTGGGTGTTCCTGAATCCAGCACCAGAATCCAGCTCCTGGGGAGGGAGGGAGGTTAACAGAGAGTCTGTTCCAGGTGTAGCAGCTTCCCTAACCCTAAACCCTGACACCTCACTTTGGAATTAGGAGGTTGATTACTCTGATTAATGACTCCTTGATTTCAGCCAGTCTCCACTGCAAGGCTCTGAGCAGCCTGGTCTAGTTGAGGGTGTCCCTGCTCCCTGCAGGGGTCTGCACTAGATGCCCTTTGGAGGTCCTTTTCATCCCTAACCATTCTAGGATTCTGTGCTTTGTTTTCCTTATCATTATGGCATTAGAATGTCTTTCTGCACTATGGGAGTGAGCTGCAATAAATGGTAAGTAACACCACAAAGAGAGCAAGCTTCTCTATGCCATCTACTGGTTCTGCATGACACGGAGAGCACAAAGCATATGGCAGGGCAGATGGCAAGGGCAGGAGCAGATGGCAAGTGGGGCACGAGGGGAGCAAAAGGATCCTGCTGCAGCAGCAACCAGCTAACAGCTGGGAGGTGAGGCTGCAACCAGATCAGCCCTGAGCAGCACTTCGTGGCACACCACTCATATTCCAGCTCTGCAATGTTAAATACTGCTGGAGTTCTCCTCCTGAAAGATGCCCAGTGACACCAGGAGGCTCTTGTTTCTGCACAGCCAGACCTCATGGGGCACAGACACACGACCTGTTCTCCAAGCTGTGCCACCTGCATGTGCTCACACTACTAGAAATCCAACTGCACTTACAGAGGGCCATGGCACTTGGGAGAATCAGGTGATGTGATGCACAAGGTGGTGAAAGAATGCTCAGAAATAGTTTTCATGTTCAAATGGGCCAAAAGCCAACAAAACCCTGTTCAGAAACCCAGTTTTAATGGGTAACACCAAAACTCAAGGTGGAGACAGAGGAAGATCCATCACCTGAATGTGAAATTTAGGGATGATATTGAGAAGTAAACAAAATCTCATTGAGATTCTCAGTCCTTGATATTTGGGATCCCATTCCAACATCTCCATTTGTCTGGCTGCAATTTACACGGCCAAATGTGGAGCCTCAATGCAGATTTGACCTCTGGCTGTTCTCTAACCACAGGGAAAGCGTGTTTGTTATTTAGTTAGAAATTAGAGAACATATGCAAAAAAATACCAGTGTGCATGGCTTGTTTTCTTTATTATGGCTTAAAATATTTTGTGTCACTACAGCTAATTGGCATGTTTTCTTAGCAGAGTAAATAGATGTTCAGAAAACTCATAAATCAGACTAGCTGTGTTTGTCAGCAACATTTCCATATCAGACATTTTCTATTTTTGTACAGAAAAAACCAAGCTGTTGAAATATCCAAAGTACAACTGAACTTAGCCATGGCTGGGTGAGACAGTGCTAGATGAAAATGCTATTGCTGCTTCCAAGACAGAAGCTGTGTGATTGCCAAACACATTTCTCAAAAATTCAGCTGCACAGCTGAAAATTAAGGGGAACATTATTTAAAAGGATAGTGATTTTTTTTTGTGTGTGTGAAAAATCTCTTTCTCTACCCATTTTTTGAAATTTCCTTACAGGATTTATTCAGTAATTTATAACAGCCATCATCTGAAAACTTCCCAATGACTACAACAGTTTCCTCAATTCCAACAAATTTCACTTCCATGTTGAGGTTTTCCCTTGAAGTTGCCAAACCACTCAGCATCCTATGGGTGAAAAAGCTGAATTTATGTTCATTTTAAATATATATTTTGCAAGTTAATCACTGTGTCAAGCACTGATAGGAAAGAACTGCCAGAAAGGATGGCCTCCCACAGCAAGGGCTGTAACAGAACAGGCTCGTTTTGCTCTAAGACTGGCTTGCAAAGAGACCAGTCTTTTTTTCCTCCTTAAAGTTCACTCTGCATTTCAGTAAATTCCACAGTGGATGCCACTGCTAGTGATCTACCTTCCCATTTGTGGTGTCTAAAGCAAATACAGTTATCCAAGAACAACTACATTCCCTTTTGGGATTTTGCCAACAACGTAATTACAGGAGGGAGCTTTTTCAGTAGAGTTTTGATGAAAACACAGGAGTCTTACATCCCCACTCCACATCTTCCACAGAGAAAATCCAATATGCACACAGAACAGTAGCTGACTTAGCTCTAAATACAAGGATTTGCTCACAGAGACAGCCAAGCCCCCCAGTGCTGGGCCTAGCTCCTCACACACAGCATGTTTTTTTTCCATGTATATTCTAAGAAGCTCAGTGCTATGGTAAGTGAAGATCAGGGCTGGAAACTATAGCAAAAAATTCAGATAAAGTCAATTCTGAATTGCTGGGTTTATACTGACTTGCTGGGTTTAATCAGGAACTGGTTTTACTTGCAGAAAACTCAAGTATCTGGAGTGCTTGTTGAGCCCTTTCCTCATAACATTATCTTACAAATACGTAGTACCTTTGAAAACATTAAAAAATCATCTCCCTAAGAGTTTCAGTGAAAACTTGCCAAACCAAAAGATCGTTGTTCCATTTAAAATCTACATGTTATTTTAATTATGTGCTTTAAAATGTACTTTTTTCTCTATCTTGGTATCTGCGTTCTCTGAATTCTGCCATTAATATTCAAAATAGCCTTCCTTTTTTGCAGGAGTCATTTATCTAGTGACACGGTGAAGCAGCTGATACTCCTTGATCTGGAGAGATGAAGCTATACTGCCATTAAAATTCACATTAGACACTGAGACCTAATGCAGAGCCCTAGGGGTCAAGGGCACTCAGGGACAAGTCTGTGGCTTGCAGCTCTCTCCAGCACATACACCCATCTGGGGAAGACATAATGAGCCTCCACTCCCACTAAATACTCATAGCTTTCAGCACCAGCAGCTTCTACTTTGATACTTGAACGCTCTATTAGGTAATAATTTTGTCAATATTCCTCAATAAACAAATATAAACATAGACACAGTCACCTGCTTGGAGAACAAGAGTCACAGTTGGGTGTAGGGGGATTGATGTCCCTTTCTAAGTAAGATTTCCAGCTTCTGTTGCATATCCACATTTGATGTCATCATCACCTGCAACACCTGTCTGTGAAATGCTACTTCATAGACTGTCTCTTAATTAAAAACTCAGTCTAGCCAAGTTTAAAGCTGTTTTGTTTCATTTTTAATGGCCATATAGGTTGAGAAACGAAGTTATAGTGAAATCTACCATGTACAAGAGCACCTTCTGCTCATTACACTGAAGGTATTCCAGTGTGCAACACTAAAAACCTGACTGAGGAGGTGACTGAAAGGAAACGGGTGAGAATACAGAGGGCAGAGTGGCTGCAGCAGGGGTGTTAGTGGTCTGCTGTGGATGCTGGGGGCCCTGACTGCTGGGTCTGCTCCAGCTTGATGGAATAACTGAGGAGCCTGGTGCAGTTCCAGGCTGTGCTGTCACTGTGAGTTCATTAGCAGTGTGCTGGGAAACCATTTATTATGCTACACCTCCTGCAGAGAACAGGAACACGCTGTTTATTTAGGAAGGGAAACATCCTTCTTTCCATCTCTGCATCTGAAGTGCTGTGTGGTTCAGGTGGAAATAAATGTATGTCTGAATATTTAAAGGAGTCCTGATACATCCCAATCATGCAAATCTAGACATCTACACTGTAACACTAATGTGAAATCAGTCCTAGCAACTGAAGTACATATAGGGGTTTGGTTTTTTTTGCAGGTATGCCACAATGCTTCCCACTAAAAAGAAAGAAGAAAAGAAAACTGATCAAAGCTGCAAATATAGTGGAACTCCATCTGTTTTGTCTCACCACAAGGGGACACTGTCACGTCATCTCAAAAGTCAGAGGAAACACATTTTTCCTTGAATGCCAGCAAGGGAAATGCAGATGGATAGAAGAACTCTCAATGTGTTGGCTGCATGCTTCTCCACAGCAGAGCCAGGAACTAGGATGAGCATGTGCCCCAAATAACGCAGCATCTGACAACTGGCTTGTGTCTTTACATCACACACACGCATGCATCTCCTAAAAAACAACCACCACAAACCCTGTCTCCCTCACTATAGTATCATCAAACCTGTGCAAGCCAGCACTGATGCTGACAAAGTCCTCAACTGTCCAAAGCCTCCACCTCAGCATCTGCAGAACAGGATCTGCCAAAGCTCTTCTCACACTGAGCAGCACCTTGTGTCTCAAGAGCTAAATTTAGATGTCAGATGAACTCGATCACAGGTAGCAAAATCTAACTGATTCTGTACACCGAGTGTTCTCAAAACCCTGTCCACGCTGTACCCATTAGTGAGTATGGCAAGACAATGAGCAAGTGTCCACAGACTGCTGGGAAATGAATGCAGAATTAGTTATCACTTAACCAGACAGAGCCATCACCTCACTCTAGATAGATTTAAGATATATTTAAGCCTCTCATGGTCAAGATAGTCAAAGAAATACAGCTGTTTACTCTGATTTTATCTGTTGACACTGGTACTTCTTTCAAGATTGATATTTAGTAATTTCTTATTTGAGTTACATTTAGATTAATTTATACATGATCCACACTTGCCAAAAAAACCCAACAGTATTGCACATCCACAACTGCTGTAAGATGATAGCACCTTGTGTAAATCACAATGTTCTCCAACATTAACAATGTGGAATCAAAACCACATGAGATAAAAAGATGAAAATAAAAGCATAGAAAACAGGTAGACAGATCTGTGAGTTTCCTGCTTCAACCAAATAGTTTTGCCTCACAAATTAACACTTTGTGCTGCTTCTGCACATGCAAAAATAGGCAGAGAAATGTCCCTCAACACTTCCATTGTGTCTTGAAGGCTGTATAATAGTACTGTGCTGGAAAAGGTGGACACCTCTGTTTATAGTGGGATGGAAGTCCCTCTGAGTACACACTTTTTTCATCAGTGATTTACATTATTAGAATCATGTTTTGAAGGTGTGGGCTTCATTCTTTCACAACTCTGATGTATAGTACTTACTGTAATAAATGGATTGCATACAATAAAAGACCCAGATTATATGAAATCATTAAGTGAATATTCTAAGCAATATACTGGTCATCATCTTGGGTGGCTCAAGATTAAAAATTTAACTTCTTAATAATTCAAGTGCACTCTTAAACTTAAGCACATGTAAAATTCTATTTAGGTCAACTACAAGCCCAAGATACCACTGTCTAGAGCTGAGCATTCTACAGGAGAGACATTTAACAAAAACTAAGCATTCATTCTGTGTGTTGTGTACAACTGAAACAGTAAAGCCTGCAATGAAGAACAAATCACCTCTCCCAAGTTACAAATCACTGTTTGTGGCTGATCCTCTAGCCATGTGAGATGAGGGCACCAGCAACTGTGAGCCACGCTGTGACTATTTCACTCCTTGGGCTCAGCAGAAGTGCTCAGTCACGTTTTCCTTGACTGCAATTTTTCCCCCAATTGCTGTCTTACTTCAATCTCCCTGGGTGATCACCTTCCAAAAACAAAATGAGATAGATTCATTCCAAAAATCTAGAAAAAGAGAGAAGAGTTTGTAAACCAGAGATGTCTGCATGGAAGTGACACAAGATAGGAAGCCTTATACATAGGTCAGTGGTCAACAGTTGTCATTCAAAAGCACAAAAGGAAACAAGAAGAGTTTGTAATCACTTCCAGCAAAGCTGAGAACACACATTTGCTACCAAGTCCGCAGCACTGACACAGAATTTTCTGTGGCATCTGAATTTTGGCCATGGACACTATGTTCTTAGTTATAATAAGAACTAGAAAACAGGAAAATCATTCCTCATGAGATCTGAAAGGAATTTTGTTTTATTGGTGTTTTGGTATTAGCTATTGTCTTGCTTGGGAGAATAAGCAGAGATCAGACAGGCCAGGCCTATTTAATATTTTTAGGTTCTTAAGGCTAGAGACAACTTTGATTGATTTTTGATGCACATCTTTCTGCAGGCAGTACATACTGCCAACTGGATCTCCTGCTGTGCAGCTGTGATGCTAACAAACACTGTCAGTTCTAACATTTCTGTGACACTTCAGGCAACTGTCAGTGGGCCTTATTCAACATCTCAGACACCCACATGAGCTTATGTCTCTGTGAGATTACATCAAAACAAACATCTTTCACCTACACCAGTAAAAGCTCCCCTTCCCAGCACCTTCTGGAAATGCATTTCACTGAAAAGGGTTGATTAAGTGTTGAGGACTGATTATCCTGTTTTGCAATTAGAAAGAATTGCACTTGACAAGATCTGACAGTATCTGGGGCTGATCTCAGAGCTACACATTATTTGCACAGCTCAAAACATTCCACTAAAAATTACTTGAAAAGCACTGAAATTAATTATTTTGTTAAAACATGAGGAACAGAAGTTAAAATTCAGGCTGAGAACAAAAAAAATCCTTGCTTTAATGACATAGCACATCTTACCCAGTATCCTGCAGCCTGCTCTGAGCAACTCCTGAAATGCTCATGCCACAGGTATGCTCAGCCATGCTGTAATTAGCTGTATTGGTGAGATGGATGGAGGCCAGGATCATCAAGACTGATGTAGAACTGGCAAATTGCATCAGTCTCAACTGAAAATGCCTAATGCCAGCAATGAAAAGTAGTGGGAAATGCATCTGTAGTGCCCCCATGGGATTACAAAACACACTGACAGAGCACAACCTTGGTTCCTTGCTCCTGCAGATACACAAACAGGTCGCAGGGTTCACCTCAAGCATTCCTGCACATACACAAAGTGGGCACGTGGCTGAACAGCAGGAAATGTCCTTGTATTCCTCATTTCCCTTGCCATTTAAGAAAATCATGCCTTAGCCACTTTCTTCGAACACTCTGCAGCACTGAACGCATTTAAAAGCAGGCTGGGGCACATAATACCAGGGAAGAACAAAAACTCTGCTCTTAGAACTTGCCATCTGAAGCCACTAATGGATTTAATGCATTAAACATGCCAGCAGAGCCCTTTGATTATAAGCAGCACAAGGGTGCATCCAAGTTGTTCTCACTACAATTTGGAATAGTTTGTATTATAGTGTTTAGTGGCAAAAAAAAACAACAAACAAACCCAAAACAAAACAAACTACCACCCAAATTCACACCCTAAATATGTCTCTGTAGAATAAAATACCTTTTTTTTTTTTTTTACAGCATCATCACTATGTATTTCAGAGTTGGAAGCTTTTCAAATTCCTATACCTCTAAACACATTATGGGGATATTTCTGCAAAACTTTCTAGTATGTACAGACAATGGGCACAAATTAAAATACAAGTAAGCACAATTAAACAGAAGAATAAAAACTTGTGCTGTAAGGTAGCCTGCCCACTGGAATGGGCTGCCCAGGCTCACTGTGGGGAATCATCCTTGAGAAGGCCAAGATCAAACATCAGAATGTTTTTCATTAGTTTCAGTATTAAGACAGTCCTGAGAGGAACACTAAAATCCTTAACATTAAAGCATAAGTAAGCTTTTTGTTGAGTTAGGACTATAAAGACACTCAGCTGAAAGCCTACCAAATACTTTGGGAATTCGTATCATACCGTGTGATATCTAATAAGTCAGCACAAAATTAAACATGTTTCATAGAACAATTTCTACATTTGCAGCATGCCAGTGAAATCCATTGGTTTTCTAGAATGGCTAATACAGTTCACATCTATTCCCTTTCAACTCACCCATTTCTGAACACATCAAAAATGAAAACTATTAAGAAGTAAAATCCCTCACCCTAAAGCCAGAAGCCATGCCAGAGACAGGCTGGGCTTCTGATATCAATTGGTAAGACAGCAAAAAAAACCCCTGTAGATACTACTACCCATCCAAAAGCCTGGCTTCCTCACATATTAAGTTAGTAAAACAAAAACTGACAGAACACACTTGTCAGCTTCATTTAACCAGATGCTACCTGACAACTTCCACATGGAACTGGGGAACTGCATCTCAAAGGGAACAGAAAACCACCAAAAAATGATGAAGAAGTTGTCAAATCAGATAACAGAGCCACAGAGCTCATAAAGGAAAATGGGTACATTTATTAAATCAACTGTAACTTCCATGATAACTGAGCCAATCCCTCCAGCCACTGCCCTGTCAGTCTGACAGCAATTCCATGCCCACATGGGAAAACAGGCTTCAAGTGCTTTTGAATACCTAGGAACACTGAACAATGGCAAAAAACATAAAACCTTTTCCTTAAAAACCTCCTTCCACTTAGTCATAGCATTAAGAGAAGGAAATGCCTGTTAAAAGCAGGAAAGAAGAAATCAATATTTTCAATTGAGGTACATCCTTATGCAATATCCTGAACTGTTCCTAATGTCAACTTGGAAAACATGGGGAATATCAATAATTTCTCAGAAGTCTGTCAGAGAAAAAAAAAAAAAGCAAACAAAACCACAAACCTGCTTCAACAGGAATTATCTGTTTACTTCTTTATTTCCATGGGAATTATTGTTTGGATACCTTGAGCTTCTCTTTAAAGACCTGATACAGAAAAAGTGCTAATACTTTTACTTTTTTTTTTTTTACTTTTACTGAGTCTCACTGCCTACAACACTATGGGAGCTTCAGACTGCAGTTTAATGTGTAGCTTTGTAGCAAGGCTGAAGTAGTAGCTGCATCAACTCTAAGATGCCTATCAGAGGAATAATCAAATGTATAAGAGAAAAAGATCTTAAGCAAGGGCTATTCCTGAGTCATCAGCAAAAAAACAAAAATCCCAAAGATAAAAACTCTCATTTTAAGCCTGACAAGAACTCATCCCAGCTATGCACCAGCTGTTCATGCAAATCAAGAGACTGAGCACTGAGCTATGGGCAGCAGAAATTCATAGTTTCATTCAGCCATTTTTCTCACTGTGAATGGTGACCACTGAATTTCTAATGCATAATGGGATGGGAATTCCCCCGGTAAGAAATGTCTCCACTGCAACATGAAGTCTGAGCAGCAGACATCAGTTCTCCTGTCTGCAGACTCCTGCATCCATATTCACAGCTCACATCTGAGCACCCTTTTCTGTACTCACCATATAAGGCTATTGAGCATCTCAAAGGAAAATCAAGACAGCCAGTTTAAAAGAAGAAGAATCTCTATACTCACCAGCCCTTCCCAGGCACTGACCCATGGCCCAACCACAAGTTCATCACATGAAGTCATACCTTGATGACACATGTCAGTGAAGGGATCCCAGTGTTTATCTGGCACATATTCCAAGGCTTGTTCAACTTCCACAAAAGAGGAGCAATTAAAGCTATTCTTTCAGGTGGAGACTCAGAAATGATGCTCGAGAATGCACTCTGGTGTTTTCCAGCATTTACTGTTAGAATCTTCCTGACACCATCTAACACCAAACTTTCTTCCTGCAGTACAACTTCTTTTCCTACATAGCAAGGAAAATAATTCTATTTGTAGCAATACATCCTGCATTTCTAGACTGTTTTGTTCTTCCCACTACCCAGTCCACTCTGGTTGGTACACGTACTAGAAGCTACAGTAGGTTACATACAAATCCATAACGAAACCTCCATCAGCATTCCCAATCCATTTGCAGACTGCCCTGAAGAGCCATTATGCCATTAGTGCAGTGGACCCAGTGGCACAGACAGGACACCTGCAGTGTCTTGCAGCAGGTACCTCCCATTCCTGTGCAGCAGGAGAATCCAAAGGCTTTACCAGCTCCTCTGAACATGACCTTTCTCAGCTAAGCTTCAATTGGCTTCACATAGAGGCAGCAGTCAGAGAACCTGAAGAAAGCTTCCTATTAATCCAAACTCGCCCTGCATGTTCCAAGCCTACTGCTGAGCACACCCAGTGGTACTTTTTTTACACCTGCCTGGACTCTGTGGATAAATATGCTGTTCTACAGCCCCTCCCTCCACATAAACACACTTAAGACTGCTTTTTCCAATTCAAACTTCAAACCTAACAGAAACCAGTTCCTGCAGCACTGATAGATGGATTAGATTGGATCCTACCACCCACCAGCTACAGTAACCCATGTGTTAGGCAGCTTTTTAACTTTCCTCAGCACATGTGGCATTTCACTGCTGCCAGAGTGAATCACTGCCGTGTTCTGGTGCTCCACACATTGATCCTATTCTGTTTTCCAAAGCACCTCCTGGAAAATGAGTTCAAAGATTCTTACGACCTGCATGCCCAGGGGAGGTTTCCATATGTCTGAAGCACATGTACCAGTCTGATTACAGCTGCAACAAAAATAATGAGGGAGAGGGATTCTCTACTTCCAAGATGTACTGCACCAAAACAGGCCCAGAGGGGGAAAAGCAACAGCCCAGCTGTCCTTGGAGTACATTTCAGCATCCTACTAACTGCCAACCCCAGGAATCCTTACCCAACATCACTTGGTACCCGCTTCTACTTTGGCATATTTGCTTCTAAATGATACAAGAAATATCCAGATACAAATTCTTTGCACTCTACACCCTACAAACTTTGTGCACAGGTAGGTCCAAGACAGCAAGTTGAACAGCAACAAGCATCTCTGAACTGGAAACTCAATCCACTGTGAGGAAGTTCATTAAGTATCATACATGTTCTTTTTGAGAAAGCCTTAAACAGAAGGAAACATACTGGAAACTCTCTGCTGCTTGGAAGAAATCATTCAGTTTGTCAGGAAAACAATTCCATAGCACTCCTGCTACCTAAGTCACACCAACAATTAATCACCTTTGAGCAATAGTCTACACAGTTCTTTCACTCAGCACACAGTAACTAGTGCTCTCAGGTAATTTTGAATACACATAGTTCATGAAGAGTTCATGCTATCCATGTTTTCTACTTTAGAAAATAAATTCTTGTTTCTTAGCTGGTTCACTGTATTTTGCTCAGATACACGTCAATCTCTCTGGCTCTGGCCCTGAAAGTGGCCAGTTTCTATTTACAAACTGTTAGTGGGTTTTGGTTTGGTTTGTTGTTTGCTTGTGGGTTGGTTTTCTTCTAAATTACAGACAAGTAAAATGCAAACACGAACGCTTTTTACCGAGTAATTACATAATATTTGTGATACTGTAATAACATTTGCTAATCATTTTCATGTCCTCTGTAATGACTTCAAAACTCATTTTCTCACAATTGGATCCTAATACACATCTCTTTTTTATTAATATTACCACTTTCACAATGTCAAATTAAATGTTTAACTGTCTTTTTTTACACCTAAAAGCTTTTGGGACAGATCAGATAAAACAAAGCTGTCTTAGCCCAGCATCAATCTAAAGCATTATTAGCTTTGCTCTGTATTTGGTGTTGACTCCAATATTACATGCAGAAGTCGAGCAATTAACAGCCTTTTGATCTTCAAAGACTTACAGGGCAGGGTCTGTAACACAGACAGAGGAACCACAGTCAAGCATCTGCTCTTAGATTATTTCACCAGACAACTTTGACTGATTTCATTATCCATTCTGCATTAAGTACATCTGGACTCTTCACCAAATAACATGAAAGCCAACAGAGTAAAGCTTGTTCTCCTCACTGGGTTCATAAATATTTCACAGATTACATATCTTAAAATATTCAGAACTATTATATATTAAAATATTCAGAACTATTTAGCAGTCTAAAATCATGCAAATCAATACAAAGGTCCAGTAGTGAGTAAATACTGAATTTTCCAAAGGTCACCTTTCAGGTGCTCTCACTCTTCATTTAGAGTTGAAGGCTGAATGGCCACACGATTCAGGAAGCACAACGGGAGCTTTTTGGCTCCAAAGGTTGAGCCAGTCATTTGAAGAGATAAATTGGTTTGTTATGTTCTGAAACCCTCCCAAGTTTCTCTCATACACAACTGTGGAAAATTTAGAACATTCTATGTGTGATTCAAAATAGAATGATGACATACTCTACTGCATGCAGTCAGAAAACTCTACTTTTTATTAGCATTGTAATCTTATCCCTTTATTATTCACAACTTAGCCAATTGCTTAGTTGTTAACCTCCTGTAAGTAGGAGAAATTCCAGTATCCAAGGATCAAACAGCCCTACACACAAAGCACCTACCAAGTGAAATGGAAATGCACTGAGTATATGAAGGTTTTTTTATAGCTCCAGCTCTGTGTTGGGTCTGGACAATAGAGAAGAGGCAGAGCTACCATGGTTGGTGACTGCATTGCTCACATGTCATGGAGAGCACACTGCTGGCTCCATTAACATCATTACACTGAATAAAAATACAGTGAAATTAATAATAGATTTTTACTCATCAGGAGGAACATGTTCCTGGAACAGTCTCCCAAAAACAACAGTTGGGTATAAATACTAACCACCACTCAGATGTAGCTTGCTTTTCTGCAAGGAGGTGATTGCTTATAGGCAAGGCAGATTGAAAATTATGGTCCTGGAGACTCCTGATGTTCTCAAAGTCTTTTCACAGTAAAAAACAAACACCACCCCACAATTGATAACAATTATTCAAGTACTCCTGAATACTCCAAGCATTGCAAGAGCTCTGCCATTGAAATGGAGATATCCATAGCACAACAAAAAACTTAATTTCAGTGCGAGGCAAATACACACTAGGAAAGATACACTCTGTGCAAGATGAAGAATAGGACAATAGCTGGGAAAAAAAAAGAAAAGCAGTAGAAAGCTATGTTGCTTTAATTAAAAACCAAAACGCAGACTTCTGTGTAGGTTTAAAAGTGTGATTATTCACAGAGAGATGAAGAACATGCACACACACATTTATTAACTACAGACAGCTCCTAGGTGGCTACACAATTGGGCTACCTCCCTGCTTCCCTGGTTATTGGATTGCTCTTACAAGTCTCACAAAGTCCTTGCCTCATAAAGCAGCAATATTCTCCCAAAATACTACACCCATTGTAATCTGCTTTATGATTCATAGCCATTAAAAAGCAGTTTCCTACTTGCTTGTATTGACAGGCACACAGTTGGCCACAGTGCCTTTTCCCACAGGCCTGCTCAGCAGTGGGCTCAGTGGGGACCTGCAGACACCCCCCTAATGGATTAAATGATTACAAATGAGCTTGTGACCCTGAGGAGCCTCCAATCCATTTACAGCTCAGCATCACCTCTATTGCCTTCCTGTGCACATGGTATATAACTATACAAGCCTCTACACAAAACAGACAAAACAGAGAACACTCAGTCTGCTCATTTTTCTAGTACAGAAAGAAACCTGAATTCCTCTCGAGTATTTTCTAATTAATGATTCAGGATTTTTCCTGTGACATTACATAGGACTGAATTATCTTCCTTTTCCTTCCACTTACAACCACCTACCTACACATACATGCAGACATTCCAACTGCAAAGAAGCATCTCCTGACAGAACTGAAAAATTACTGCAACAGATTTTCTTCTGTTTTTCCTTTCCTTCTACTTAAAAAAAAAAACAAAACAGTATTTGATCTATTTTATTAATATCTCAAAGTCCAGTTGAATACTTTGACTTTGGTTCACAAAGCTAGAAATTGCTATTAACTGATAACAGAAATGGAGAAATCAAAATAATAATTTTTAAAGTGTCAAATTTAGCTCTTAGTTTTACAAGTTTTTCACTTGCTTCTTATTTTAATAATTAAATGGGTTTTTTTCATATTTGCCAAAGGAAATTTGAGAACACTTAGCATTAGCATCTATTATATGTAAATTACAGACATGAAAAGTACTGATTTTCATCTCAGCTTTGCCCTACAAATTAAAAACAGACTGGAGAATTCTCAAAAGAACTGAAACATGTAATTCTGACAGAAAAATTGACTTGCAGATTGAGTCAAAATGAGACTTTTCAAGAACATCTCATCTTGTGGAAGCATCTTCTGTATTTTGTTTGAAGGTGTAGAGTTTTCACCCCTGTTTTTTGTACTGTCAGTAATTAAAACTTCCATCGTGTATCCATCATTAGTTAATCACAGAGAAATTTACACCACCTTGTTGTGCACATGATGTTGCTAAGACACACCAGGCATCCCACCACCACAGACATCTCAGGCCAGCACAGAAAAGATCTGGCTCAGCAGAAGACCAGGCTGGCAATACCTTTTCCTAAGAGTCCTGGAGGTTGGATGTGTGGCACGAGGGATCCAGAAGGTGGGAATCACTCTTTCTTGCTCTCACCACATCATACAATTCTCTTATTTTCTTTTCTGCAATAGCTGTCTGTTCTGTGAAGACACTTGTCTTAATGGTTCTTGAAACAAGAGAGTCCCAATGGATTGAGCAGCAGAAGTGGACAGGTGGAGAATGGCATTTTCAATTGTAATGCCATCACCAAAACACATGAAATTGTGTCTATTAACAGACTATCAAGAAAACAAAACAAAGAAAAAAATAATTATGAGGGTCATTACCAAAAAATTAATCTACAGCACACTAGTCCTCTCTTTACTTTTCAAACATGCCACTGTAGCTTTTTCTGTTAGAGTGTGTAGCAATAAAATTGATTTGTCATTTTGCAGGCCAAGAGCATCTTGAGGACTGAGTGCCACACGTCTCCAGAGAGCCATTAAATGAGAAGGGGACTTTGCAGGGACACAACAATCTCCCCAGTGGCTTCACTGAGACGCCCCCCCACCCCTGCCAGGACCCTGTTAGCATTTCAACAAACAATACAACCTTCAGCTTTGGAAGAATTGGGAATCCTGCTATTAGCAACTCAACAGTGGTTACTGAGCTTCAATTCCATTGCCCTCCAAAAGAAAATAACCCAATATTTAAGACTGACTTAGACTAGTAAATCATCTGCTTCAAAATGGGATTCTTGTACGTTCACCTCAACTCATAATATCAAGAATTATAGCAGATTTTCAGAAGGAAATCAGAGTTATAAAAAAGTCTGCAGTTCCTGTTTATTCCTCCAACACTAATAAAAAAATAGTTAAGCCAAGAGCTGTGCAGAAAGAAATCACAAATTTTAAGACTCCATTTTTCTTTTGTTTCATTTTAATTACAGAAGACTGTGATGTGATTTCCAAGGGAGTTTCTACTTCTCTTTTGAGCACTGCAGCATGCACCTGTCTGCAGTTCTGCTGCCGTGTTAGCAAAAACTCTGACAACAATGGAGTGGGCAATGAGCATCAGATACAGGACATAGAAAATCAACAACAAAATCTTCTGCAAAACAACAGAGAAAGTGCTCAAAAAAGAGTGAAAGAAAAAAAAACCAACATCTGGTTAAACTGAGAGGCAAAAAGAAAATGTTAACATGTGAGAAGAGAGAAAACCAGGAATGATTTGTAAACCTTGCACCTGTCTCTGCAGGAGGAACTGTACTAACAGCTTTTTGTTTGTTGGTTTAGTAAAGAAAAAGGTTACAAATACTTCCCTAGAGTAGAAAATCATCTTTTCAGTTCATTCCAGTTTGTCACATCAGATGAACACAGGAGAAGTGTTACCAAGCTATTGCTTAAATTCACCACATCAGTTGCTCGTATCACACTCAGGGTGAAATTCCCCATGTGACAGAAACTATTGTTTCCAGAAGCAGAATGGTCAGACAACCCAGAGCTGAAGTCTCTTGGAGACAGACACATAAAACCTAGGGAAAACAAGCAGAGTAAGCTCAGAAATGCCATCTTAGGACCCTGAACAGGTGCCCATGTGCCCAGCCAGCACCTGCTGGACAGTGCACGAGTTCTCCACAAACCCTACCAGCCTCAGCTCATGGTGTTCATCTTCCCTAGAACAAATCCTTTCCACTGCAGGTCCCACATTCCCTGCTACTCCAGCAGCTCCTATGCATAGGCCCACACAGCAACAGCACACACATCCCTGCTGTGTGGGGAAGGTGTTTCCCCATTCCCAGACTTCTGGCAAAGGGCCTCCTTCAGCTCATCCTTTTGGGAAGGAGGAAATCATGTCATTTCCAGCCATTTCTTACCCCAGGCTTGAAAGCTTTACAAGGACTCTGCAGAACACACACAGGTAGGATAATGTGCATTCCAGGACTGTGTGGGATGGATTCAGAGGTGCTTTGTGCAGTAGAGAAGTCTGACATGGGCTCTCAGCTGGTTAGGAAATGACAAGTACTGTGGTATGGAGAGATGGCAGAGAGCAGGGTTGCAGGCAGTTACCCAAGTTCATTTTACCATGAAGAGATGCAATTTCTTATTTATCTTTTATTCACACTACTTAAACAGGAAAAAAAAAAAGTATTACTAAACACTCTATGACTTCTAATTTCTTACTCCATGCTGACATGATCATCCATTATTCATGAGGAAATAAGAAAGCCAACTAGACTTCATACCAGAACAGGGCCCACTTGTTATTCCCAAATATCAGTAGCAGCCACCTGCAGATGGAATAAGGCAACTGCATTTGAAATAGTGAAAACTATCCCCAGCAAATTCATAACTAGAATCTAGTTCCACACCAGAGTGCAAAGCGTTATGTTGGGAACAGCTGTTAATTATTTCAGCACCAGCACTACAAGGACTGCTGCAGTTGAGAAGCTGCTCTCCTTTCCTGACTTGAGGGCAATTATTTTGAAGAGGCAAATACCCTGCTGGAAGGGTGGACTTGGAACTGAAACATCAGGCCAGCAATTGAATAGCAGGCTCTCCAGAGAAGTGGCGTTTCTTGCCCCCACAATACACTTAGCAACAAGAAAACTGTCTCCTAGACAATATTATCTAAGGATCAGAAAGCCTCTGCTTCAGAAATTGTGTCACTTCTCTGGACTTTCTTGTAGAAGCATTCACATACAATCTGCCCTGTGGTCTCTTCAGGAGTAATCGTTCAGGACACAACTGCAGCACGATGCAAGCTGGAAGGAGCCTCGGGAACTCTCTGAGCCAATACCCCCAGTCCTGAAGCAGCACAAAAAGGGGCAGCATTAATTCAGGTTGCTCAGGGTGGCTGGGTGAGTTTCCAATCCCAAGCTGCCAATCTCTCAGTCCACCTGAGCAGCCTGTGCCTCGCTGCCTGCACTGCCAGTCCTGCGTCCAGTATTTCATCAGAATTCCCCTTGATGCAGCCTGCAATGTCCACAGCTCCCCTGAATGAAAATAAGGATTTACTCTTACTCCTTCACTTCAGCCAGTAAGGTAAAACCATTGGTTTCCCAAATATGTTGCTGACCTCTCAGAAAAAGGCAAACTTGAGCACCCCTATGGTAGCCTTTATAGGCAGACTGAACACATTCTTGGTTATGACTCAAGGCATATGAAGTTATGAGTTTAAATTATGTGTCTAGGTATGCATTTGTATTACATACTTAACAATGCCTATTCAAAGAGAAATAATGGAAAATGAAAAGCCCAGATCTGAAAATAAAAAGTAACTAGCACTCCTAAGAGAAAAATAGAAAGGCTCATGAACTCCTGTCATTTAGACATAAAACCACAATAAAGCAGAGCAATTAAAAGCTACAAAGCTCTATTTGCAGAAAAGCTTATTAACCTTCTTTCATACAGATCGTGGGCAAAAAAGCTTCCCAAGGACCCTGCAGAGCTAACTGACAATCAAACCATAGACAAGAGGTTCCCAGAATCATGTTTTTGCATGCACACTTGACACGGGAAATTTTGGGAAAGCAAGAATCCTTCTTCACAGGGGACTTCTCAAAGGACCTGTCCTACCAGTTGGCAGAAAGGGTATAGGATCAACAAAGAAAATAACTGGTTGATAACTAATGTCCAGAACCAGACAACATGAATTAATTCAGGTAGGTCAATTCAAAGGTAAAACAGTTAATTACCATTTGTAATCCCTTACTTAAAAATGCCTCTGTGCTACAGAACTGAAAGGTGTCAAGTCTGTATTAATTCACTTTGCCAGGCCAAGAGAGAGCCCAGGAGAGCTGCAGATCGTGGTGTCTGCTGTCACTAGCAGGTACACTGGTAGGAGTAACAGTGGACAACAGACCCAATGCACAAAGGGACAGATTCAGGGAAGGGCAGCAGATGCTGATCAAAAGAAGAAAGCAGGTCTCAGAGAAAGGATGGCAGCATGGACCAGTACTCATGGAGCTGGGAAAGGGACAACTGAGAGGAAGTACAAAAGATGTCTATAAAAATGTAAGCTCAACAGACACCAAAGATTAGAGCACAACAGTTCCTTGCCTTCTCCATTAGGCACTGACTATTACACAAGAGCAACCTTTCTTTTTGTTTGGCAGACTCATTCAGAACACAAATGGTTTTCTGCTATTCCAGGATTCTCTGTTCTAAAAATAATAATAACAATAATAGTAAAAAATATCCTAGAGGCATCAAAAGAAATTATATGGTGGCAGGTTCAAAAGAAACAGAAATTGATAGTTCCTCACTCATCATGACATGAAGCTGGAGGATGTTTTTTTCTGTTGGATATTGTGGGTACTAGAAGTTATGCAGGCTCAGGCAGCAACTGGGCAAATTGATGGGAAGAAAGCCTCCTAATAACCAGGCACTGCCTCTGGCTCAAAATGGCCCTGCATCAAAACTGCTGAAAGCCTGAGGAATATTCAGAAGGATGTCACTATTTGTGCCAGATACTGCTCTGCTTCTCAAGGCAACTGGCACTGGCTGCAGCTGCTGCAGGAAGGATTCTTCTGTTACCTGGATGCTTGATCTAATCTCGTGGTTTCTGTCCTCCAGGTTGCTGATGGCTCCTGTTTCCTGATAACTGCAATTATAACCCAGATGAGCCACAGGAATTCAGGAATAGCTTCTCCATAAGGAGCTTTATTGTTTGAAAAATAGATTAGAGATTTATGGGAGTATTCTGACCTTGAAATTTACCAACAAGCAGTAAGAGAATAAACCATGTGCAAAAGTATTTTAATGGTATTAAAATGGCCACTATCCAGATGCAGAAATAATACCTTGCCTAAGCATAGCCCTAATTGTTAGCTCAAAATGCAGGTTGGATATTACACAACATGATGCTGTGTTGCATTAAGTTCTGGGGTGTTTTTTTCCCCTAGTAATCTTTCATTTCAGTTGTTTTGGAAACACCTAGAACAAAGATGTTCTCAAATTAGGATTTTACCTATTGAAGACCAAGGAATTACTAACAGTTGAAAAAAGACAGGAAGAGACTAAGTTAGACTTCTAATTTACTCTTGAGGTGGTTCTCTAAACATGTGTTTTGTAAACTTAAATGCATACTTCATCTTTCGAAAAAAGTAATTTGAACAAAGTGAGGGTGGAAGATTTGGAGTATAACTGAGACCAAGTCTAACAGGATAAAATGACTTTTTCATACAAATGAGATTGTTATCAGAAAAAAACCCTCAAATCAAAACAACACAAACCCAAAGAAGAGGGGTAGAAGTGAAACACTAAGTGAATGCCTCCTCCTTGTACCTTTGAAAAAGGAGAATTAACAGTTCATAAGAATAATAAAACCCTGGCCACGAGCCCAGGACTTCACTGCTGCTACAAGTCGTGAGTTCCCTCAGGCTACAGAAAACCACAGCAGAAATTAGAGATAAGAAGAGGCCAGTGACTGACCAGTTAAGACCTCAAACAGAAAGCAGAGACTAGGAAAACAGCTGAGAAATACCTGCAGCACTTGCAGAGATGAAAATCATGCTTATTCATGAGGAGCCCAGCAGAGCATGGACACACAAACAGTCGTTCTTCCCAGCTTTTTCTCAGATGGTGGAAGAGAGGATGAAACCCAGGGAATGTCTGGCTGACAACACAGTAACTATGAAGAATATACTGCTCTCAATCCAGTGTCTAAGGTTTTTTTTCAGGATTTATATTGATGGAACAGAAAAACATCATTCCAAAGCATCATACTACCCTTATTTCAAAAGAATGATATCACCATTCCCTGATGTTAATAGAAAAAAGAGGATTTTAGACAGATATGCATTACAGAGCAATGATGTAAAAGAAGCCTGGAATTAGCTACTTATCAGATGGGTTCATATTTCAATTCACCATTCTGCTCCTATAAATGGAAATGCCACTACAAAAATTAGCCCCTGTTTTGGCATAACAACGTTTCTTGTAATTGACTGTGACAAACCTGATGACCTAGAAACCAACAGGTTCTAAAACTGTGCAAGAATGAACTACAAACTTAATGTAAACAGAGTAGGGAGTGAGAATAAAAAAGGGAAAAATAATAAGCCGAAGCGAAGTAGCACACAACCTTTCAATCAGGAATAAAGCAATCATAATTGTTATGCAGAATCACAGGGAATTATTGAGACTTCCTCAAAAATGGTAACTTTAAGAGTTACCTAAGAGAACCAAGAAATTTTTCAAGAAAATTATGTTTTTAAAAAGTAAGAAAAGAAATAGGGAGTGAGGCATCAACAGAACCTGGGAAGGGTATCAGATCCATTCAGAGAGTCTGGATAAACCCTGGTAATACAGTCTTACAGTAATTGATGTGCCTTCTATTTTAAGTAATAGAGCTGGAATTTCACTGCAGAACACACACATGCCCCAGCACAGAGAAAATGGTCACAGCTTTAGCAAGAGAAATTCCAGCACTGTGAGTTCAAAAACACCTGGAAGAGCTTCTCAATCACCAGGCCTGACATGTGAAGCTCTTGCAGCCAGGCCAGGCTAGAGCAGCAGTGCATGATTATTTGCATATTGGTCTGGCACTGCACACTGCCCAGCAGATTGGCTTTGGCACTGGGAAGATGCCACCCCTTAGATGAAGGCCATTATCAGCATTCATCTTCCCTTTTTTTCCCCCCACCATTTGTTTTAATTAAAGTTCAACCACTACCATCAGCTAATTCATTTGGACTCTTATTCGAGTAAGACTTGAGAGAGTTTCCAGATCAAATGTAGGGAATGCTGCAGTCTGAGCCTAGGTGTTTAAAGTAAAGAAGAAAGGCACAGACTCAGCCCCAGTCTAATATACAGAGTAGGAAGAATGTCAGGCAAATCTGTAATTCCATACAGCAACAGAAGCAGCCTTGATGGGGGTCTCCACTTCAGCTTTCTGCCATGTGAGTGGCAGGTATGGACACACATCAGCTATCTCACACGATGACACTAGCACAGAATATTATGGAAGTTCACCTCTCAGGATTAGCATTCACCTGTAATTTGTGGTTTGTACTACCAAATTTTTATTGCCTTTGTAGAAGCAAGAACTAGATGAAGAAGAGAATCCCTCAGGATTCTGGAGGTGATAAATACTGATATACACATTCTAATTGAAATTTAGGTACGATACACTTCATGGGATTTATGGGAAGGAATGTAGTTATAGCCTGTGACATCAACTCCAGAGAGTAATGGACAGACAAAGGTTACAACAGGATCCATTTGACTTACAGTCTTCAACTGCCACCATTTAAATAATAAAGCAAACGACGATCAAAAAAAATATTTACAGCTCTCATGTATTTTCTGTCTGTGAGCAGCTATGCACATTTTGGGGGTTAGCAATGGAAGTGTTGTCTTGGAAAAACTGTAAAAAGCATAAAGCCAGGTGATAAATTAGTCACCCCCCCATTGCAAGTATTCAGGAAAAAAAGTGCCTTCCTAGCTGGGGGCTTTTTGGTTTCGCTAATTAAAATTCTACAAGTTCTCAAGAGATCAACTTATAAAGCTACTAAGCTGCTTTTAAATTAGAGATATTATGCAAATAATGTCCCAGAAGGTCATACATCACAGATCAAAACTTCCACGTGCTGCTAATAGAACACTCTAGCTTGTGAGTCAACTTGAGCAGCTTTTGCTGTGGTCTTAAGAAGTGAGAACTGAGCTTGAGTGCTCAGTTCCTCTAATTCCTTTTTTTGTCTTTGTCCCTTCCTGAGGAAAACATCATTTAAGCACTGTAACTGTGCAGCTAGCAGAGGCAACATTCCTGAGCAACAGAAAAGTGAAGGTTTCTATTCCAATGAACTGCAGAGACTAAGCAGCTTTTTGAGACCACTCCACTTGATTTTGGCAAAAGCCCTAACCTGACGATTCCAGTGAATAGCATAAAAACATAATTTTTATTAAGACAACAAATTCACTGGAAGAAATGACACCACGCTCCATTACTCCCTGTCACTACATCAGAAAAAAGAAGTAATGCATCTTTCAATGACCCTTCTCCCAGAGATCAGATTAACAGTGTGGTCACTGCTGCAAATAATTATATTAAAAGAGTCCTGTCAAAGCTATTGACAGTTGTGTAAAGTTTTATGAGCATCACACTGTTGTGTGTTGAGAAGAGTGATATTCATCTTGTTAGAAATCATTAACGCAGAAGACAACACTAGCAAATTTCTGCAGAAAGAGAAACTGACACCAATTCGTTCACTTTGGAGGAGGGACAACACACCACCACAAAGCAGTGTCACCGTTTGACTCAGGAGAACTGTCCTAGCACAGATGCCTTTTTCCTCTGAGTGGCAGCAGTTCCTACACAGTGACAAAAACAAGAAGAAATGAGAGTTGGGAAGGTGGGGCTTGTTTGATCTGTTTGGATTGGGTTCAAACCCAACACACTTGAAGTTTCTTCTCAGGAGGAGGCCACAGTATATTCCAGCAGGACACCTTCTAGCCTGCTGCTACACAAACTCCCTGGAGTCCTTCAGTCTTTGTCTTAATGGATAAAAAACAAGCAGAGAGAAAAGAAGGAAGGGAAGTAGAAAATACTTGGGCTGAGGAACAAGTGAATGATTTTCTGGAACTAGATCAGAAAGGTGCTGTAAACCATCCACACCCAGCACTCCTTCACACAAAAGCAATATAGCCAAAGGGTGTACTTTTTACTTTTCAGGTGTATCATAGCCCAGCCTACAGCTTCAGCAAGTTTTCTCAAGATCTGCTTTGCTTTTCTACATCACAGAATCACTGAGGCTGGAACAGGAATCTGAGACCATCAAGACCAGTGTAAAACCTAACACCACTACACCCAGCTAGACCATGCCACTAAGGGCAATCTTTCTTAAACACCACGAGGGATGGTGACCACCACATCCGTGAGCAGTCCATTCCAGTGTCTAATGACCATTTCCATAAGGAAGTGCTTCCTAGTGTCCAACCTAAACCTGCCCTGGTGCAGCTTCAGGCCACGTCCTCTCATCCTGTCACTGCTTTCCTGGGAGAAGAGTCCAGCCCAGGTCACAGAATGAAAGGGTCACCCAGTCATAGAATGAAATCAGATTGGTTAGGCAGGACCTTCCCTTCCTAAACTCATGATGACTGGGCCTGAGCACCTTGCTGTCTTTTCTTCCTGGGTCTCCTGCTGAACCTGCCTCAGGAATGGTAGATTACAACTCCACCTGGAGCCTGGATCCCAGCAGAGCTGCCAGCTCCCACTGGGTCTCCCTGCTCCTTCCCGGGGACCCCTGGCTCTGGGAACCCCTTGTTTGCCCTCAGTCTAGTGAGAGAGCTGGAGAAGTTACTGCTGCTCTTGTTGCTGCTTCTCTCAGGCGACTGGGAGAACCCAGAGTTTTACAGAATATAAAGAGAATTAGATCGATCTGTATTTAACCTACGTGTTGCCAATAATTTTAAGTTCTGTTCTATGAGATTAGAATAAAGGTTAGAATAGGTAATCTGTCTGAGTTGCTGTGATGTTTTAAAGGTTATTCAGCTATCAGATTCACAACCTTTTTGGAAGATCAATGACATGAAACTGCATAAAAAGATGAAAAAAATCATACTAATCTGTATTTTAGAAAATAGATGCTGCCGTTAACGTATCCAGTAATCTCTTATTATTTACACACAATTGGCAGTAAATCTTCATAATGTGTGACCCAGTAATCTCATCTAGACCACCATCAAATGACATTGAGACAGCAGTGAAGCCAGTAGATAAATTGAGCTCCCTGTAGCACACATTGAAATAATGCAGCTTGTGAGCATTGGAGAGATTAAAGTGCTGTGCTTACACAGGGGTTTCCCTGAGACACAGAATCCTTCATGTAAGACATGATGGGAAGAAATTATAAGGCTGTGATATGACTCTCAAAAGCCACAAAAAAGCCTAGTATGGCTCATATAACAGCTGATCCTCAGTAAATCAGCAAAACTTCAAGGATTTCACATTAGCCAAAATGTTATTCCTTGAGCCTTAAACCCAGAGTGCAAAATAAGAGACCAGAAAATAAAGGCAATTTTAATGCCGAATTTCCTATCTTCTCCAAGGGCCAAAATCTTAACATAATCTCAACTGTTCTTTAGATAATTTACTAGAATCCTTTGACATGTAAGCAAGCATATGGTGACAGCCCATCTCTGAAGCGAGGTATCAAAATTCAGAGTGCTTATATATGTGAGAGAAATGCTTTTTATCAAACACAGTGTCAGGCTGTTCACTGCTGCTGCTGCAGCCTTAGTCTTGCACAATTCTTTTGCTTCTCCTTAATAAGAATCTTGTGTCTGATCTAATTTTGATTTCTACCACTTATTACTTGTGTCTAAAACCTCAGGAGAGCTTCAACAAGCCGAGCACTGTCGTTAAGTCCTGCAAAAATACCCTTTTTCTTCTCATGCACTGCTCTATCACATAGGAACTGCTTGGGCTACCTTTGGACTGTGTGTTCACACCATCACAACTACTGCTTCCATGTGTTGACTGCACATTCAGTGAAGTCCCTAACCAGGGTTATCTGCTCCTGACACCTCAGCTGCAGTATGGAAGTGGCAAGAGAATCTGTGCAGCAGCTTCACAGAACCTCTGCACCACAGCCAAGTTCCACTGTCGTTTAGCAGCATCAAAGGCATGGAATTTCTAAGTATCTAGCAGTAGTCCCACCAGCTTTCTGCAGCCAGAAGACTGTTCTGTCAGGGTTGGATAGCTCTAAACACTCCCAAGAGAAAGGGACAGCACACTGACTTCTAAAGGCATTTTTGGGGGGAGTGAGTGAGGGCACAATAACCATTCAAGTATCAACATTTGTCACTTAAACAATATATTGTCGATTTCAAGGTTTACATTCATAATACAAATTTCTATTACTCCACATATTTTAGCTACAGCTTTTTTATTTACTCATTTGTTTTGCACACAAAACTTCCCTATAGCAATAAAGGACTAAGTCAAATCTCCCCTTTTTCTTGTACTGTTTTGGTGACTCAGAGTCTGTCCACAGCTAATCAGGTGCAAATTCAGTGTAAAATTCTTGTTAAAAAATTCCTTCTGTTTCACTAAAAAACCTTCCAAAAGTTTGCAGCTTAGGGAATTCTTAGGCCAGAGGCAGATTCTAGGTATTGAACTTTTAATAGATTTTTCTTTCCCCTTATATCCACATAAAGGCAAGCCAGCAAAGTCACAGCTCACTGCATCAAAAAACACCTCCTTTTATTTGTTCTTGGTTGCTTTGAATTGGAAAACCCCAGTTTGCCTTGTAAAACGCTAAACTAGATCCTCTTGTGCTGCCTGTAACTCAGTGACTGTGCACTCAGTGTCACCTCAAGAGCCTGACACTCTACACAGAAGCCTTTCTGTAATTCTGATTACCTTTACTGGTGGATTTCTATAACCCCCAGGGTCTGATGACAAACACCAAGTGTGCACAGTGGAGATGCACTCTGCTTCCTTCTCCATCCTCTGGCAGTCCCTGATGTTTACATTTCTGATAGGCTATCACCATTACACACACATTTCTGTCAGACCATCTAAAATCATCACAAGATCTTTCATTTCATTCTAACATTGTTCTTATAAAGCTTTGTCTAGCCTGCTTAGCTGCTATTAACAGTGTCTCTGCTGCTATTTTTCTTACACTTTTGCACAAGTTAGAACTTTGCTGGGGTTTGCTCAAAGAACCAACTTGGGCAGCAGTTCAGACTCAACAACAGCACCCATTAGCATCAGAAACTCTGCAACAGCTCTGAATCAGAAGCCTGAGTCTTGCAAACTTATAGTGCAAGTGGGTTTGACCAATTTTTCCTTTAATCTTTCACAAAGCAAAGAAAAGCCCCCTTTGATTATCTTTTCATATCTTTCAACCAAGTTTTGTCAGCTCAACACAGTGCCTCCCATCTTGGATGCACAACAAACTACAATCAACAGCTGTAGGGTTTTGCCCAGGTTTGTTTCATCAACTGCTACATTGGACATTTCTTCAGGAAAAGCTGTTTCACTTCAGAGGACCACTGGTGTCTGATGCAGTACAGGTTGGTTGCACAACTATACATTTTAATTTTTTTTAACTAGTTATATTCATGTTACTTTCATCATACTTTCTGATTTTCTGCCCTCTCTCCTCCCCTTCATCCTCCCTTCGTGCTATTAACTCCAGGTGTTCAAGTCTCATGGGACAGATCACAGTAAGATTAGCACTTAAAAATAGATTGAGATTTTTTATTTTCCTTCTGCTAAAGCTGTCCCTTAGCACAGACAGACTTAGAGGTCAGCAGACAACTGAGCATGCATTAGCCAGAGGTATTTTGGATGCAGTTATAGATATGATCTTTCCTTTAACATGCTATTCATCCTGGGTGCTCACTGCTAATCACAAATAGTTTTACATATTGAACCAACTGCAAAAGTGATGTTTAAAGGTATTTGAAATTTTTCAGTGTAATCATCCATATATACTTCCTAAAGACTTTCTTCTGAGCCAGGAATTTCACATTCTTGCTTCCTAATTCTGTACAAGCATTAAAAAAAAAATCAAATTATTGTAGTTAACACCACAAATCTCATCCATCAGAAACATTACTGTGGACTCAGGAAACACAGAACACATCAGATCAGTACTTTACACTAAAGACTTTAAAATGCTTCAGATGAGATTAATGTGCAAAACAGCAATACCTCAGACAGATTATAATAAGCATTTCTGACCTCCTGAAACTATCAGACAACCACTCCCATGCCACTGTACACTGTGCCAGAGTTTCCAGGTAGCCTATTAGTTTCCCAGCACTCAGATTTGCATGATGGAGCATCTAACACTAAGAGAAGAACAGGTTGCTGACAAACTATTTTGAGTAATTTTCAAGCTTTAACAAAAACAGACTAGTTAGTTGTCACTTGCATTTATTTGAATCCTCAGAGTCTCCTGTAATAATTTTATTTCCTTCAAAAATGACCTCTTTAATGAGAAAAATACCCAAGATAGCTAAAATATTGAGGTAATATTGCTAAATCACACCAATGTCTACACCCACATCCAATTTCTTCAATTACCATGAGATGCTAAAGGGAGATGTAGCACAGACTTTACAATGGAACTTTTCTAGAAATAAACAGTTAAAAAACCCACAAGAGCAGCACACTACAGGGAAAGAAACAGGGGGAAAGACAGAACACATGCACCAACATGGAGTTAATGGATTAGCAAGATCATTTTCTATTACTAAGCTAACCTCTTCCTTTTTAAAAGCCCATTCCAATGGCTACTCTAAGATTCACATGCTTTTCTGATGTGATATACATCTCAATAGCTGAGATAGATGGCATTATTAATGTCACAATAGAGAACTGTATAGGCACAATTAATAGTGTCAATAAGTATGGAGAAATAACACTCCTGAGCACAGCATTAAGATGAGATGGCAGTGGGTGCAGCCCAGAACTGCAGAGGCAGGCACACAGAGAGACAGGGGCAGCAGCTCAGCCTCTGCTTCAAAGCAGTTCCCAAGGGACAGAAGGAGCAAGGACTGAGTTCCAGCTTTCTTCACAGCAGCTCTCAGCAGCCACGAGCTGCCCTTGGCCTCAGCCTGCCAGGGTCTAACGTGTGCCAATTACACTCCTAGAGGGGGGATGCTCTCTGGGTCCTCGCTGCAACTGCAAAGGTCAGGCACCAAGATGTTGGAGACTTCAATTATTCAGTATATTAAAGAACCCACAGATACTGCTTTTTCACCTCCATATTTTTTTCTGCTCAGGGCAGCATTAATAACAAAGGTCTGAGACACCTGCTGTATGGATGTTTATAAGCAACTAAATTGTTCCTTGCTATCAAGTGTTAAACCTATTGAAACTCCTCTTTTTTTTTTTTTTATTCCCCATGGTATTTTACTCATAAAGCTCTTTTGGAGTGCAAAAGTTGCTTAACAGTATCTCATCCAATTTCAGACCAACACACTATGGACTATGATCTACTAGTTCAGTGGTCTTGGATAAAAACCAAATTTACTTGGTGACAGTAGTTATAGTTTCTACCTAAATACAGAGATTGTCTAAAGAATGGTTTTATTTTTGTTTTGAAAATAGACTCACATAAACTCTCCTTTAATTTAGGTAATGGTCCACCAGAGAGATGATGTAATGAAGCATATGCAGATTTTATTTACACATACACAAATATGCATGTGTATAATTTATATTGACACAAATGTCAACTGTTGCATGGTGTAATTAAACACACAGCAGTGAGTGTAAGATAAATTTTTAAATCACCCTTGGTGCTTGACAATTCTTTACTGGAAGCATGTTAGGGCATCTTAACTGCATAGATTTGGTGCTAGCTGATGGGAGAGCATGGGAAGCTAGAAAGAATGATTAACCAGCTTGATTTGCTATCAGTTGCTAGCTAAAATAATTAGGGAGAAATCATATAAAATCAACACATTACATTCCTTTATCATCTGTCCTCTGCCTGCAGGTACCTGCACAACACAAGGGAGAATGAAGAAAAAAAAGACTACATGTTTAGGGGAAGCTAGTAAGAAAAAAAAACATACCTAACTAGATAACTTTTGTTAATTATTTATCCTGATATAAAATGTATATAAATACAACATTTTCAATGTTAGGTATTTAAATATCAAATGTTTTGTCCATGTGCAACACCATGAACCAAGGCAATGGTCTAACCAACCTAATTTTCAGTGGTTTTTTTTTTTTTAGGATGAGTTCTGTCTGTTTTTATTGTTGTCAGTATTTCATACTTGCCTCAGTCTATGGTCACACACCACCACCACATGCTTGCTCTTTTATTTCCTGCCATCACATTTTTAATATACCATGATATACCACTACTACTTTCTGAACACATTTTTCTTCTTCATCTTGGGAAGTGTTGTCTTGCCCATCTGTAAATCCAACTGTTGTCAGGTTGAACACGATGAAAAACAAGATTTACTGGGTTCTGAACTGCTGCCTGTCCTTAATCATCAATGTGGAGCTTTTTTTTTTTGTAATCTTCTTTCCAATCTCCATCTCATCTTCTGACTAGTTATTTGATTTGTTTACACCAACAGATAATGCATAGATTGGTGAAAGATGGGTATTTTTCCTACACAAAATAGAGAATGTAGTCTGAAACTAGTTGAGAATTTAAACATTTATACTATGAATGTTCTGACATAAGGATTGCTGCAGGTAGCCCTTGACTGAATAAAGTTCTCTACAGTTGCTAAACTCTGATCTCTACAGACACAATGAAAATACATATTTAAACATTAAATATTTTAGTTCAAAAAGAAGCAGCATATTCACAAGAAAGGAAGTTACTACTGCAGCAAGTTGGTTTTGTTTGTTTTTTTTCCTATTCAACTGTGTTCACCCCTTTGTTAAAAAGCAGAATGAAAGAGTGATATATTTATTCCAGGTTTTGACATAGCATTGTCTCTGTGATATGAGGGAAGTAAATAAATGCAACAGAAAACATGACAACTGAAAAATTACATGAAGTCTTATCACAGTCATGTGAAGTTTAACCTTAATTATTGAGCAAATTGCTCAAATGGGAAAAATAAATGAATTAGGGAATTAAAAGACTCATGACTGTTAGAACTCTTCAAGCAACATTAGCATTGAATGTGATTGTAACCAGCTGTCTTAAAACACTAATTTTAAATAGATAACAATTTAGAAATAAGTGGTTTTAGCATTATTTCTGATATCCCTCTTGCTGTCCATAGAGCACACAGTTATTCCAGCCTCTGTGAAATCACGTTTCTAAAAGCATTGCTTTGTGAGTCACAGCTAGGCCTTTCTCCAGCTCTTGTACCACTGGTGTGAAAATCAGTAAACCTCAAGCTGAGGCAGAAAATTTCCCATCACATCACAGGCACTGAAAGAGTTGCTTTTCTTGTTTGTCCATTAGAAAATCCAGAAATAAAATTATTATTAAGGCCTTCTCTAAGATATGAAGACAGGGAATCTCAGAAAATTCTGACTTTTAAACACTATTTTGTCATAGGAAAAGCAGTTTATTTTCCCCTACATCCTGCAGCCACTGGGTAACAATTATGTTGGGCTAGTCCAACTTGCAGCAGTACAATTAGTGTTCAAACCTGAGTGCAGACACAGCACTTAGAACCTTTTGTCTGTCAGCTCAGAAACACACAATGTGATGAGAGCTCTCCCCTGACAGTGGCCTGGCACTGTGTGCCCTGCCATAAGGTGCCTGCATTTCATTTCTTATTATTAGTGGTGATCTCTCATGTGACTGTGAGTGAAACTGCTGGTGCATTAGGGTAGCCAACCCTCCTTTCTAATTTCTTCCAGGGGGAGGTGTTTTTGTACTCTGAGAAGTAAACATCACAGGAATTCTTGTTTTGAACTTAGGCATTATCTGAACTGATATTGGAGCTCAAACCCTATAAATGGCACAGCCCTAACTAACAGCAGGGAAAGCTAAATACACATTTAAAATATATATTTGTCACTGTGATATTATAAGATGCAATAAAAGTGTGGAAAAGATTGTTATACTAAATGCCAATCTCTAGCAACTGTAAAATACATTGTCAAAAGTGCCCAGTTAATCAAAAATAAACTTCAACAGATCTTTGAATGGCACAACTAAGAAAATCACCATCCCATTTTAATAAGAGTAAAGACAGAGTGACTGAAACTTTGATGCCATATCCCTGTAATCTTGAAGGAATCATAAACAATTGTTACAGGCATTACCCACATGATTTCTTGAAATAGGTTTGATTGTGTAAGCCTGCTGGGTTATAAAGGAGATGGAACAGTATCAACTACTCCATGAAATCAGGCACTACTGTATATGCAGGAACACCCCCCAAACAGACAAACTACTAACCCTGCTCAACCAGAGGCATGTAAGAAAAAGACAAAGGAAACAATTTTATAGAGATAGAGCTTTGAGGAACCTCAAAGAAAAGAGACAATTACCCATAGGCTTGCTGTAAGTGTCAATTATTGCAGTGTGCCATACTGAATGCAATGTGCACATCTGACTTACCTGCTATTCCCTGGCAAGACTGAAGATTAAACAACACTTGAGTAAAAGGAAGAGATGATTAAGAACTGAGGCTGATAATAACCCAAACTTTAGGAACATTAAAAAAAAGTTCAGAATTTTACTACTAATCTAATTACTGGAACTGTTAAAAACAAAAGAAACTCACAACTTAAGACTGCTTGTTTTCATTTCTGACAACCAAACTCTCCATTACCACAGAAGCTCTGCTAGACACATCATTTCCACTCATATGTCCCCAAAGAACAGGCTAAAAGAGTACTGAAGCTCTGTGCTATTCCTAATGATCCATATTGCTGGGGAAATAGCACATCCCTTCCTCCCTAGCTCTTATACTTGCTTTGGAAACACGGGCAGTTAAATAATTGCCCCCCAAAGACACAATATAAGAAAAGATGCAGAAATTCTGTTCTGGGTCAAGGACAGTGAAAGAGCAGTTGGTGAGAACATTGTTTGCAATGGGCAGCAAGTGGTCCTAGCAGAGCAGCAATGGGTGCAAGTTGGAGCACAAGAGGTTTAAGGTCAACACAAGGAAGAACTTTTTCTCAGTGAGGGTGCCAGAG
>JANHGL010006410.1:2850-19564 GCA_024611195.1 Ceyx melanurus
AGAAGATCATTTAGTCCAACCCCCCTGCCAGAGCAGGGGCACCTAGACCAAGTCACCCAGGAACAGATCCAGGTGGGGCTAGAATGTCTCCAGAGCAAGAGACTCCACAACCTCCCTGGGCAGCCCCTGCCAGGCTCTGGCACCCTCACTGGGAAAAATGTGGGATGGCAGTATAATTTTCTACCAGTATTTGCAATATAGATAGCAGTTAACAGAGTGAATGCAGACTATCAGACTGAGATATTAAGATCAGTCACATTGTCTGGTCAAGGTGAATGTTTCCTTTTACTGAGTTTGGAATAGAAAAATAATGTTTTCTGATTTACTTCCATGGCATAGCTATTTTATGTTTATTGAAGAATATTATTAAGGACTTTGGCTCATAGTGATGTTTAATCAAACTAGCTTTTTTGTATACCTGTGGCACTTCAGCTTTAGTCTTCTGGTCCCCAGTCCACACAGAGCAGGGGTAAAGCTGAGATAATAACATTCACCCAGGAACGATGAGGCACTGGAGCAAATCTGCTTCTGCTGTCTATGTAGTGTCTGTCCTCCCTAACTCCTGACTCACCATCTTACATTCCTGCCATTTGTCCTTGTCCTGTCACTGCCCTGGTCTTCCTCTCTTTCAGCCCTACATTTCACCCATTTCAGTTAATTACCGCTTCTACTACACAAATTATTAAATTAATTTATCTTGACCTCCTCATCTTAGCTCTTCACACCTGTTTTTGGTAGCATTCCTAATCCACCTCTTTGTCTTAATAAATGGTTCTCCAATACTCCCTACCACTCAGTCTTAATTCCTGTCAATCTCCAGTCCAGGTTTGCTTGCCATGGCTAATTTTTTTTACCTGTTATCATCTCACAGAATAAGACTTCCCAACAATTTTACTCAGGTTTTCATTGAAAATTTGTCCAATAAAGGCTAGAGGAATTAATCAGTTGGTGATAGAGCCCCAGCATCCACACTATGGGTATGCTGGAGATCTTTCAATGTACTCCCAGAAGAAAGTTTAATTTTGGCAAGACAACTATGCTATGATAATCAATAGCAACTGATGTGCTTCAAAAGGTGTATTTCTTATCCAAACTAAAACCCTAATGTAAACATAGCCACTATCTGCCCCATCCATTATGATATTTTTTTTCCCCAGAACTCTCTTATTTTAATCTTATTTTACATCTACTTACTGACAACATTTCTGTGTTTCTGAGTGAGGCAGCTTCCTTGTTCCACATTGCATGGAGTCACCTAGAGAGACCAGATGCTAAGAAATCATGTCAGTCTGGGCTTGGCAACATCTATAGAAGCACTCTTAAGTTTTATTCAGGCTGTTTGGAGCTTTTCCAGATAAGAGATTAAGAGCTTCCAAGCAATTTATCTGTAAAATCTAATACTTCTCTGATCATGTGCAAATTGTAATTTTTGAAGTTTCTTAAATTTGAGTAATTTATGTAAAAAAAACCAACAAAACAACAACAACAAAAAGCAGCAGGTACATGTTTGGCATAATGTTAATATCACTTTATAAAACCTGGAATCAGTAGAAAATTGAAAAAAAAAAAAGCTTTAACATAGGGGACATAAATACTGAGTTCCTCATCAGTTGCCTCAGTTATGGAGCTATCTGAATTATTTTAGCAGAGATAAGGTTTAAGATGGAACATGAGGAAAAAACCCCAAACATTTTTCCAAACTCGGAAATAGGAAAAATTTTTACAATATCAAGTCATTTTAGTAGATGGCAGGAGATCTATAATTTTTAGAATTTGTAATCAGGTCTTTTAATCCCTTCAATTTTTATTATGTTTTAAAAGCAGGTATAGATTCTGCAGGAATAAATTTATGAGAATAAATGTTATTGCCAAGGATTTAGAAGCTTAACTCTACCAAATTCTTTCTAACCCTTCCTACATAAATATTGATACAATTTATACAGATTATAAGTATTTTTTAAATAATCTGAGATGCTGAAGAGCAGCTATTTTTTTTACTTAGATATACTGCAGAAGAGCATAGACAAAAGCCTACTTGAGTATTAATATTTCAACTTGTACATTTGTTTTTATATCTAGAAATCCAGGTAATGCTGCAGCAAACTTAAGGGAATCAAGGATTGCCAGCTGGAAAACAGTATATAGACTGTTGATACGTTATTCATACCAGTAAATTCTCATTGTTATGTGCTTGCCAGTCCACTGAATGGAAACATAATACAAAGGAAAATAATTTAGAAGCTCTTCTCCAGTAATTTTTCAAAGCTATCCCATTATTAATCACTGGAGTTCACAACATCCAGTTAAGAATGCACAATATTCCAAAGCATTGCTGACATTTTTCTTTATTTAATTCTCTTTATTGATCAAATTGATCGAGTTAGAGTGTCTCATTCCCACAGCACTATGAAAAAGTTAGAACCTCAGCTTCACTGCTATCTGGATCACAGATCATCCCATAAAATGTTTTCAGGTTGACAGTAAGTCTTTCAAGTACTTATTTCATATTATGTTTCTGATACTGTTAAATGTTGTGCCCTATCACACTCCATTTTGAAAAGAATACTACTCCATTAATGTTCAGATTTACAAAAACTACTATTTTCTCCTTAGATACTAATCTGTGTCTTGTTATATATTTAGAGTGGATTTGTAAACATGAACAGTGATCTTGTCATTCCCCAGCATGCTGGTTACTGCCAACAGCCTTCAATTTAACCAGGAGCTGGGATGGAAATGCTGAAGCTGACAGTATTCTGGGGGTGAAACTCAGTAGCTCACAGGATTAGGCTTCCACTCAAAAAGTACATCAACAACTCCCTGAATGAATTGTGTGAGTAGGAGTGAATCGATGCAAAATATGAATGTTACCACAAGGACACATTTTGAAAGTGTAAATCAGTTTTGAGATGATAGCTCTTAATCTACACAAAGGGTGCTAATCTAAATGGATGTGTAGAATCAGGTTCCTACTCCTGCCCACTGCACTACTGGATGAGAGCCTAAAAACTCTTCTGCACGAGAAGTTGTATCATGCACATAGTTCATGGCCCGTTCATGCCTAAATAAAGCAAATTACTTGATCCTCTGTAGCTCAGCACATTTCTGCTCAATCCTTTAAACCACTAAACTGCGTAATGTTAATTCCAGTATATTCATTTAAAAATAAAAAAAGCTTAGAAAGAGTGCTCCACTCCCTTCAGCATCTTGGTGCCCTGTGCTGGACTCTCTCCAGCAAATCTCTGTCTTTTCTGAACTGGGGTGCCCAAAACTGGACACAGTATTCCAGGTGGGACCTCACCAGTTCAGAGTAGAGGGGGAAGAGAACCTCTCTCGACCTGCTGGCCACACTTCTCCTAATGCATCCCAGGATGCCAGTCATCATGCTCTTTCTTCCTGTAAACCACAGGCAGCCAAATGTCCTTGTACCACAAGGACCAAGCTATTGTAAATGTATTTTTCACATCTGCAATTTTAGTTTAACTGCTTAGAGAGTGTCACGGTTTAGGGCCAGGGCAACCTCCAGACCAATAACAGATGCTCTCTTTTAACCCCCCTCCCTCCCCAAAGGGAAGAGAAAAGGGAATAAGGGAGATAGACTTAGTGATTAGAAAAGGAAACTAGAACAATTTAATGAGAATGAAAATAATGGAATATATACAAATATGTACAAAACCAGCACCAGACCCAATCCCCCTGATGGTAATTCCATCACTGTCACTGGTGCTGTGCAGTTGACACAGGGAGAGTCCCAGACTGGGCTCTGCAGCAGCCGGGAGCTGTGTTCAGGAGCTGGATTCTGGCACTGAGGTCAGGAACACAGCAATCGGGATGGAAGGCAGAACAGACAGAATCCTGCTTGGTGCTCTGAGGGGGAGAACCCTCAAGAGAGGAAGAACTCCAACACACCGAGTTGAGAGTCTAGCCCACCAGCTGGCTTGCTTAGCCTGCCAGTTTATCTTTCATGCCCTGCCAGCTCAGCTTGTTGCTTTTCTCTCTGCACATTCTTCCAGAGAGACCCTCCAGACCACTGAGTTTTTATGTAGTGGACATGATGTGCATGGGCTGGAACACCTCGATGGTCAGTTTGGGGTCACCTGTCCTGTCTTCTCCTTCCTGCAGTTGCAGTCTTTCACTTTCTGCACCCCCTGTGTGATACACAAGTTCTAGCAGTGGCCTTGGTACCATTGGTAATAACTCTAACCCTGAGGTGTTACCACTGCTAGAAGCAGATGCTGTCTGCAAAACATGCTGCTAACTTGAGAAAGTGCAGTTAGTTAGAAAACCTGAGCTGAAAAGTAAAATAACTGCAGAATTTGTTCGGTTCTCACTCAAACCAGGACAGAGAGATTAATGCTAATTGAATAGATGAGAAGAATGTTATTCATTACACAGACTAATTTGAAACTATTAATGCAGTTATCAGACTGAAGTCAGATTTGTTGTATCAGCTAATTATTATGTTAATATTATGGTATTAAGAATAGCTGCTTCATGGTGAAACTGGAAAATTCTAAGTGTTTTTTTCAAACCTGTTCCATTTCTTTTTCTAAGGCTGTTAGCTTTGATTTGTATTTTTTTTATCTGATATTGAGTGATTTTTTTTTTTTGCAGGACAAAGTGCATTAATAGCTCAGGGCAGTATTATGAGTTATTTTAGGTAAAGCTTCTCACAGAACAATGTTTACAGCTGCTAAATTATATTATTTTGGTGTTCAAGGTTATTAAATCAGTTTCTAACTTGTAATGGCACAAGAGAAGAGAATATGCAATGTATTAAACTATATTATATTTGGGAAATTAATGAGCTTCAGAATCTCTCAAGTATTCAGTGTATAAAATAAACATTCATGCCTCACTTTGCAGATGTGAACTTGTCCATTTTAATATATAGCAGCTTGCAACATCCAGAAGGAAAAAAAACCCAAACCAGCAGACAATAAATCAGACCAAACAAAGAAACTTGCTCATTTGGACTCAACATGTGAGAGGACAATTCAGAAAATAAGTGTCCTGGTGCCTTTTTTCTGTCAACACCTAAATGCCCTTTAGTCCAGAATTCAGATTTGAACCCATCTCTCAAGACAACCTTCATGAGAAAAGGTGCTAACCTTGTATTTAAATTAATTAAACTATTATTACCTGTAGCAGGAGGTATAGATCAAAACTCAGTAAGGCTGAGAAACAGTGAACCTGAGCCTCCATGCAGCCTATGGTGGCAGTAACCACAAGTTACTGAGTAGAAAGTAGAGGCAACTGCTCTCCATCTATCACTTAAATGCATGTGCAGTTAAACAAAGAGATTCTAGGCCCTAAGAAGATTTTCTTTGCATTTCCAGCTGTAAACACACCTGTCTGACATGCTATATATAAGGCAGACAGGAAATCTTATGGGACTCTGTATTTTCCTCCTAGCTATCTATCACAAATTATTTGTCAAAACACGTTAAGAATCCAAATTGTATGTAGCAGTTCTTCTTATGTATCATGCAGGGGAGCCTTTGCACTTAGCTCAGTGCTTTAAAAACCACCAGATAACAGAACATTTCAGAACATTTAAATAAGGTGTTGCTATATTCAGTTCTGTTATGAATCTTCTAAAAAGAATGCTTTCTCTGATTAGCAGGTCATTTTAAGTTGCATCACGATGTGACCATGGAGATCAGGCATCATGTACTTATTAAAGCTGACATCTGAAGGCTTTTCTAAAAATAAGTTCCACCTTTGCAGAGAGGATTTCTCCATCACCTTAATCTTTTTGGTATTTGAGGATAAAAAGTCTCTTCAGTGACTGGAAAATTTCCAAAAGGATTTCTAAAAAGGTCATATATATCATTCATTAATTGGCCATTCATTCAGGAGATTATCTCTCATACTTTCAAACTGAGGGCTGAAGAAAATAGGCACTGTGTCATTCAATTTTCAGGCTTTGTCTCCATGTATTAGATCTTTTTCTAGTATATCAGGAGGTGTTCTCCTACCATGTGAATCACCCATAAAGGATGTGCCTGCCCTGCCTGCCTTGTAAGGCCCCCTCCACTGCTGGTTTAGTGTTTGAGTACTTGTTAAACAGAAAATCTGTGTTTAATTACCTTCTCAAGCTGATGGTGGCCTAATCACATCTCCTCATCTAAGAGGTAACGAGGAAAATACATTCTCTACATGACTTATTAAAGATTATATTAGTGTTTAGTAGCAAATCCAAGTTTCACTGGATAAGAGAAGTAAAGCATTGGCTCCCTCAGCCTAGTTAACGTTGTTTAGTGTAGACAAGGAAATACTAATCCCCTACTTGTGTACTTCTTGCTAGAGTTTAGTGGAAGCTACAAACATCAAACTAGGATTTCCTAACTCTATTTTCTCTCTTCAGTGCCCTGACAAGCAGCATCATGTTCCTGCTTTTTTTCTCTCATGTAATCTTGCATCGTTTGTACAGTGACACGTATTCAATGAGAAAGGCTTTGGATATTTCTGTAGTTTCTGCAGTTTCATACTGGAAAGGATTCATATTGTGAAGTGTAGACAGGGAATTCCTGGAAACCATCCTATATACTGAGTCCCTTCTAATTTTGCTGGAGAACACTGTCTCCTGACTGTTCTCTTAAGGGTGAGTGTAGGGAGGATGGAGCCAGACTTTTCTCAATGTCATCCAATGACAGGACAAGAGGCAATGAGAGTCAGTTGGAGCACAAGAGGTTTAGGGAAAACACAAGGAAAAACTTTTTCTCAGTAAGGATGACAGAGAGTGGAAGGGGCTGCCCAGGGAGGTTGTGGAGTCTCTTTCTCTGGAGACATTCCAGCCCCACCTGGATCTTTTCCTGGGTGACTTGGTCTAGGTGCCCCTGCTTTGGCAGGGGGGTTGGACTAGATGATCTTCTAGGTCCTTTCCAACCCCTACCATCTGTGAATCCTGGGAGCCCAGCAATCTGCCCAGTCCAGAGAGGTTCTGGACAGAAACAGTACCCTGGGCTCATAAAAGGACACAATAGTAAATTTAGGTGCCACTGCCTGTATTAAAGCTAGATCACAGAATCGTAGAATCATTCTGGTTGGAACAGATGTTTAAGATCATCAAGTCCTTAACTAGCACTACCAGATCACCAGAAAACCATGGCCCTAAGTGCAACAACTGCATGTCTTGTGAACACCTCCAGAGGTAGTGTCTGCACTACTGCCTTGGGCAGCCTGCTCTAGTGCTTTACAAACCTTTTGGTGAAGACATTTTTCTAATATTCAATCTAAACTTCCTCTGGTGAAACCTGAGGGGCTCAGAACTGCACACCATACTCAAGGTGTGGTATCACCAGTGCTGAGTACAGGGGGAGAATCACATCCCTGCTCTTGCTGGCCACAGTAATTCCAATCCAAGCAAGGATGCCCTTGGCCTTCTTGGCCACCTGGACACACATCTGGCTCATGTTCAGCCATCAGTTGACCAACACCCCCAGGTCCTTTTCCACAGAATGTTTTTATTTTCTTCAGCTGTAGCATGAGGTGGAGTTATGAGTCATTATATCAGACAGAGGTGGAGCAAAGTGTGCTTAATTAATCATTCAGACTGATGAGTATTTAATTAATTATGTTTACAAATCTGGGAAAATAACTTGTTTCTCAGATGAGGAAATTGATGAATAAGGAAAATGAGGAGCTATTTTAATATCAGTGCTCTCTAGCTGTATTTTTCCCTGTTTTTCTGGACAGGCTTTTAGTGAATATTAAATAATGAAATTATACAGTAAAATTTGCCAAGAACTCCCTTACCTGAAGGCTGCATTTTAGAATTCTATTTCTGGAACAATGCCTGTAGTATTCCAAATGAGATTTTCACTTGCTTTAGTACTTCTCCATTACTGCTTGAATTTCTAAATCTAGTTGGAAACCTTATAAACTGCTAGTCCTCAATGTCACTAATGTATTCAGATCTCTTATTTGCTGCAAATCCTAACAGGCCTAATCCTAATAGGCTCATAGCAGAAAGTCTTATTAATGTATTTTTCTTTGAGTAAGTTTATGAAACTTTTCCATTTCACTATTTTCTAAGCCTCACAATCATTCTTCATGTATAATAAGATACTCTTTCCATTTTTCATAATTCCTCCCATCTTCACCATCAGAAAATGTTGCTAACACATAACCAAAGTCATTAAGGAAATAGAGATCACTTGAGGGAAATATTAATTCATATGTGATTGAAGCACATCTCCAAAGTTAGTTTAAGACTGTGTAGGATAAATAATTTTATTTCTAAGATCTTGTCATTCACCAGATCATTTTCCATTTGTGGGATGGATTTAATCCAGGTATTTAAACCATATCTTGGAATCTTGAAATGAGCTACACATAATGAATATTCTAGGAGCTCCATTCAGGAGGATATATCGGGGTGCTTCTTATTCAGGTAAAAAAAAAAAATCTAAACACAACAGTATGTACCAGATTGTTATTAGGTTAAAAAACACATATAACTATAAACACAGAGGAAGAAAAAAATTGTTTGGTCTAGTAAGAAAAACTGAGTTAGGTGAAAGTCTGTAAAGTAGTGTCATAACTACTGCATCATTCAGTCATTCTTAAAAATAAAACCAAGCCAATAATGAACTCATCTTCCTAACTATCCACTTGCTGCTTATGCTACTGAAAAGGATTTTCAGTGATAACTGAAAGAAGCTAAGGAGATGTTTCTGAGACCAAATTTTCTTTTATCCAATATTTTGAAGAGAGGTGCGAACAGGATTAGCTACTTTAATTTAAGATGGATTGGTATTTTTTTCAGCAAAATTAAGCCGTTTTCCTAATTTCTTCATGATGAAACTATATGCACTTCACTGAACTTCAATCAAGTAGGTAGAGTCAATTGAGTTCCTTCAGGGCTCACTGTGTTCAATAAGAGCCATAAAATCTTACCACAGCTGTAAATAACTTCAGAGGGAGTCAGAATGTTGTGCCTCACCAATGTTGTTAGGCTACATTACCTATTGATGCCAGCTTGGATGCATCAATCTTCTAGGTCCCTTCCATTCCCTAACATTCTATGATTCTATAATCTTCAGTTGTAAATTGCAGCAGGTCCTAAGTAGCTCTCCATTAAATTTCAGCCTCTCTACTTGTGAAAATGAAGAGTAGGTGGAGAAAGAGACTGTCACCTCTACCTGTAAGCAACCCTTTTAAAAGATCAAACCTAGATGTGGGCTAAGTCAAGGAACAAAAAAAATGATGGAGTGCATCTGTTTCACCATACATGGTGTTCTCAAACACCACAAACACAGTTTACAATTGGGAACTTCCCTGGAATTTCTGGTTACAGGTCACTGGAATGAAATTAAACTTATAAAATATTGGTATTTCCCAATTTTACCCACAGTATAAGTCAAAAGCAGATCCAAAAGTAAGTTGCAGCTAGAAAGAAAGTATTTATGAAGTATTTATGAGTATTTTTTTTCTTTTTTTTTTCCTCCCAGATTTCCAGTAAATAAAAAATGCTACATAGACCTAGAGCTGAATTAATTAGGGCTTCACATTATCATCGACATGGAGTCTTTTGGTGAAGCTCAACCTGGAAATGGCATTGTCTTTTGGTCAGATACTAGATTACTGGTAGACCACCTACTTTACAGCAGTCCTGACTTATTCTCTGGCTCTGTAGTCACATAACATCACCTCTGCTGCCATTTTTTAACATTTTTGTTCTCTTTTAAGATGTTCAATTAATAACATTAACCTTCAGATTCAGTCACCCTTATATAATATTAGCATTCATTCCTTCTTTCCTGGACACATCTCTCTTGATATTTCCTCCTTCAGGCCTAGTTAAAGCCCTTTCAATGAGCCCAGACAGCTCATAGGCAAGAAAACCAGTTAAGAGATACCTGAGTGATAAGTCCTTCTTAATAACAAAACACAGATAATAACAGCAATGAACAATGGATATTGTGTGGCCAGCTAGTTACATACATACACATATATTCTCTAATCACTAGAGCCATGGACCTGCATAGCTTATGTGAATTAACTTACATGCTTTTGATTTATATTGCATCTCACTGTTACAATATCCTAAGTTTATAAATCATAAATTATTTTCCCCAGCAGAATGTTTTACGAAAACCAGAATGTTTTACCAAAGCACCTTGTGAAGTTTTAACAAACATCAGTGAGAGATGGTTTTTTATGCAGTGAATTCTCCTTTATTTGCCCTTTCAACTTTTTCTTTGTGTAGCATATTTTTTTGAATTTATTTGTCTAAGTGACCTTTTCTCCAAGTGGTACGTGAAATGGCTTCCACAAATACTCTGTGTTTAAAAGATGTCTATTAATTTTTACTGAAAAAAATAACACACTCTTGATGCCTTTCCCTTCTGTGATTTGAAATTGGCTTTCCATAACCATCATAAATACTTGCATTTCTACACCTGTTCTTGCCACACACATTCACTCTTATCTTAGAAGGAATAAAAGAGATATATGTATGGCCAAAACGGATTTTGTGATATAGTGCTTATCTCTTCCTGTTCTTAACAGCTTTTTTTTTTTTTTTTTGCACCTCTTGGTAAACATAACTATGCTTCCATAGCCTTTCAGACTGAGATGCAAATTTTCTGCAAATATAATGCAGTAAATCTATATGTTGTCTCTTTGGTGTTTTAGCCAGAAAAATTAAATAAATCAGTAATTCCCTTGTCAGTCAACATGTAGTGCATTTATTTTAGCAATCGTGTATTAAATCTCTGGACTCTAAACAGTAAGAATACAAAAATAAATTTTAAATACAAAATTTTAAAATATGCTTTCTGGGTCTCTTTCTTTTATTGAGAACTTTTCTAAGTTCTTTAAAATATTTTAGACAAGTAGGTGGTAATAGGATTTCCAGACCTGTCTTTTCTACTTGATCTAGAAAGAGATGTTCAGAGTGAAACGATCTAACATCTTGCTAGAATGGACTCATAACTAATATGAACTGGCTCCACTTTTTGCTCCCCTAGGGAAAATTACCTTCTCACATCTATGTATTTAAAAGGAGTTTGATAGGCTTTAGAGATGTAACAAGAAAAATATTAGCATTAATGCAACATGTACATGCCTAATCAGAATTTAAAAAAAGAACATAAAAAAAAAAAGAGAGGCAAGACTGAGAATAAAATTATTATTAATGGCTTTTAAAAATGTGGAAATTTTTGTTGTTGCTTTTTACATGACCTCTTTCTAATCTAGAAATGTCCTTTCCACGAACATACTTAGTCTAACATTCTGGTACTTTATTTTTTAGCAAACCTGCTGTGTCTGAAAGTAGAACAATTCTGTCTCCTCTTTTTTCCATCAAAGGCTTCCTAAGAATTTCCTGAGAACTAGGAATTCATTTTGGACAGAAAAGATGCCACCAGCTCCATTAGAAGAGAAGAAAAAAAAAATCTTGGCTTCAAAGCATCTTTCTTTTAAGTTCTGAAATTGAAAACACCTGTGAAAATTTAAATGCATGGATAAACATTCTTTTCTCTGTATAGAAAATAAATTACTTCCTTAGATTGACTATAGACTAGACTGATACATGTAGGATATATAAGCGATTCTTTATAATGCACTGTCAAATATAGATATAGGTTCCTTCCTATAGTGAGAATGAAGCATCATTTCAGACTGAGCTCATGCTGCTAGCTCAGGAATTTTCTAGTATGTCCACTATAGGACAATGCCCTCACCCAAAGGGGATTCTGTAAAACTGTACCCCTGAATGGATTCCAAATTATGGCTGTGAAGTGCTATGCCAGTGGCTTTGTGTTCAAACTGGTTGCTAATGTGGGAATTTCCCCATTCAACCTCTCACCAAATCCTACAAGGACTGAAGTCAAGTGATATTTTTTTCTCAGTCATCATCACTAGAGCATGAAACAGAAATATCTCCAAGTTTAAAATTCTAGTAAGCTTGATTATACTGCTTAACTAATTCTGCAGATGGAATAGGTGTCAGAGGAAAATCTAATCTACTCTCTCAAATCAGTCTGTTATACTAACCACACTAACAGGCAGATAGAAAAGTAAATGTATGTTTTAATTCAGATTACACCTGCAGATACATCTTTATGGTGCCAATTTTATTACTGTAAATACCCTTATTTGGGGTTCAAGTATCTTTTTTTTTTTTAACATATTCTTTGTACCTTGTTTCATTTCTATCCTTAGATAAAGAATATGTTGGGGTTTTTTATGCTTAAGAAAGACATATGTAATTATGGTAGATAAAAGTGGCATAAATGCTGGAGAAATATAAGCTGTTCCCAGAGGTTTCTAGCCCGTAATAATTTGCATAACTTCAAATAAGGACACATCTTCAAGTTGCATGTGAACTTTAAACGTCTTTAGAATTGCTTAGAAAAAAGTATCCTGGAAACAACACTACATGATCTTCTTTTTGAGGATGTTAATTGCACTTTCCAATATCCAAGGAAATGACTTTTAATCTGCTCTGCTCTGAGTCATGTATAACTACAGCGAGTGTATTGTGCTTACAACAACTTGAAGTTAGCATGATATTTAAAAAAATATCTTCAGATTTTTCACTTACAGCTATGGATCTGATTATAGCATACTTAAATCTTGCCTGAATTTCTGCTAATTTTGTCAAAATAACTGATTATTAAGCAATATTGGGTTATTTAGGGAAGCTGTAAAAGTATAATTGCAATTACATTCTGGCCTCTTGGTGAAAGCTCTAATAGAAACAGAGGTGTCAGTCAGATGGTTTTTTTTTAATGTTCAAACGACAAGGAAATGCATTTGTTCCAATCTGAGACATTCCTGAATTGTTCCTGAAAACCAGTTGTACTGGGAAAGAGAAACTTTTCTGGGAAGTGACAATCTTCAGATAGTTTTGAGCATAATTTATAAGCAATCTCTATGATCCATTTCATGCTGTTTTAATCTAGTTGTATTTGTAACCTCTTTATTATTTCCTAACTTTCCCTGGTAAAAATGTCACTTTGCATTACAGGATAATGTAACCTACACAGAATGGATACTTCTGGGGGCAGTTGCATCCAGGTGCCACATATAGAGGGAGACAAACTGCCTGCTGCCCCAAAGGAGATTCCATTCCAAAAGGCAAGAAAAGGAAAAGCATGGATGCTTGTCACTCAGCAGATAATAGTTTATGTTGTAGGAGTTCCTGGCTGAGGAAACTGAGCTCATTCAGTCTTTGTATTGTCCTTGAACTGGAAGAAAAAAGGAGGACGTGTATCAGCACAAAGCCTTGCATTTCCAACAGTGGGCCTGGGAGCTGAATTTCTATCAACAGGAACAGCTTTGGTTTATATAAGTGAGAGATGGATTATGGTTCCTTAGCTTCCATTCCAGCATTTGCTTTCCCATTTTTGAAGATATTTTATTCTTGTTGCAGTGCTTTATTGTACTCTGACAGTTTTTATGATTCAACTCCTCAAAGATTTTTGGGTCTGCAATGGAGAATTACAAGACTACAGAAAATTTATCTGCAGGCTAATTAAATGTTTTGTGGGGTATATTTTATCTAGCTGTACAAGGCTTGCCATTCCGTCCATTACTGTTAAAAGAAACTCCTGGTCCTCCCTTCATACATGGTTTTCTATTCAAAACAGGACTGTTCTTTTTGTGATTGAGTGAACTTTTTGTACTCTTTTGCTTCTTGTGTATTCAGAAATCATCCTTGAACAAATCTCCCCAAGGAAGAGGCCTGCATGGTAGCAACCTGAAACTGAACCCTGGAAATAAATGACATTTAAAATTAAATAGCATATTTGTTTATAGAAAAAATTTACTGATTAAATGTCTTAGGACTGCCAAGGTTCCTCTGTGCTGCTAAAATTATTTTAGAAAAATTGAGATTATGTAACATCTGCTTGCTCCTGTTTGTTTGTGTACAGTCTGGTCTGCCAAGAGAGCCCTCCCTGACCTCCTTCAGCCAGTGCTGCCCCTTGAGTTCATCTGCTCATTTATTTGTTGAGGAGTCCCCTGTTCCAAAGAAAAGCACAAAGCAGTGTGGCATAGGAAGGAGTGTGACTGCTGGTGACAAATGTGGCACCAGAGGAATCTGTTGTTCTTGGCTGTAGCCACTTCCAGGCAGGAAAACAATAGCTTTTCTTCATCTCACAACCCCCAACCTTCAGGACAAGAATTTCATTGCCCTTTGGATGGCTGGAAAAGCTATATTCAAATGTCTGTGGCAGGTATATAGAAGTTTGCAATAGGCTATCAGAAGAAAAAGAGAAAAAAAAAAAAAAAAAGACCTTACAGTTTTAAGAAAAACAAAACTTTTTCAAAGTGTATTATAGGGAGCAGCACCTATTGTAGCTCAATCAGCACTTTCATGGATGATGGCTCTACAACCACCCCTGCTGTCAGGAGAGGAATAAGAAGTCAGAAAGAGAGATTAACTATGTCTGTCATGTGAAAACCAGGAAGAAATTGCTTTCTGTTCTCAAACCATGATGTCAAATATCTGTTAAAATTTAAATCCTTGAAAAAGGGAGTATGGGACTTGACTCTCTTAAGTGATCTACTTTAAAATTTTCTAAGCATATCTGATAGTTTGGAACTCTTAAAGCCAGCGTGTGTCAGAACAGGACATGCACTTTGAATAGAAATGCAGAAATTTAACTTCAGTTCTGTTTGAAAGTTTCTGGTAGGATCTTGCCTTGTGTTTATTTTAATTACTATTTTCTTATCTTAGAAACATCCTGATTTTCCTATCAAGAAAAATAAGTGGAAAAATCCATTACTAAAACAAAACAAAATAAAACAAAACAAAACAAAAAACCCACCAAAAAAACCCAAAAAGAAACACAACAGAAAAACAAAAACAAACCAAACATTTCTGAGCACTTGGTTGAAAGTGAATGTTTCTGCATGTGTTCATATGTGACTTTTAGCAGGGAGCCAAGTCTCCCTTCATGCTGTTACATCAGCATCCTCACAGACAACCCTCTCAAGAAGAAGTTCTGCATCATCTGTTCTCTCAGCTCTTCATGAAGCACACTACTGAGTCACTGGCACTTCTGAAATTCCTCTAGAAACTTAGCAAAATAGGAGAAGTTATAAAAACATATAATGAAATGTAGTCAATTTGAGTTTAAGTGATGATGCATTTTCTATCACATGCCTGTTCAGCATGGGGAGTCTTCCATGCCTGAAGGTCTGTAAGCCTCTGCTGAAAGAAAACAGTGCTCTTACAAACATTTTGTGTCACAAGCATTTCTAATGGCAAATTTTATGTGATATTTTCAGTTGTTTGAGTTTTCAGTTTTAAAACCTGGAAAGAAGAACCTGTGATATATTCGAATGTGAGCTGCCAGTGCTCATTAAAGAATGGGGAAACTTCTAAAAGTCACTTTTTTAAACAGAAGGTGGCTCCTGTGTCTTGTTCCATATAGATCTGTTCATCATGACTCATAAAGCTAAGCTCATAAAACCAAAGTCTGAAATTATGGATATGATTTGTATTATGTGCCTTAAAACTCTAAAATAGATTGCAGCTAGACCAGCTGTCCAGTTTTCTATGTAAACAGAAATACAACATCCTTACTTAGACAGAGCCCCAAATTTCTCATCTAATCCTTAACAATCTTCTGAACACTTCTTTGTTAATTTCTGTCACTCCTTGAAATATTTATCACAAACTATAACTAGGAGTGAGATACAGGCACATAGTCCAGTAATGCTCTGCTGTTGACATGTGTGTCTGAACTTGCTCATGAAATTATCCCACAAACGTCATCACAGAGGACAGGAATATGCTAACAGCAGTAAATTCAGAGTCAGTCTACTCTCACAAAACATCTTCCCCCTCTGATGTGAATACCCTTTTGAAAAATGCACTTCATGCTTTTAGACTGAGGATCACTTCTACAAGTTTAAATGTTCACAATCTTAAATGCAATATTCCGCTAGAAAAGGAACAACTGTTCATGAAGAATGAACCCTTTCAGCCTGAAATCTTCATCTACTTTACACCAGTCAATGCCTCTGAAACCTGTACTTCAAATAAATTGTTAAAAAAAAAACAAAAAAGTTTTGCAATACGTTTGTCTTCCAATATGGAAAACCAGATATCTGAATATTCCTTCAAAATAGTAGTCTAAAGAGGTTATTTTAAATAAGTATTCCTGTCTGCTTGTCTTTATTACTCTATGGGGATAAACTGGTTTACATTTAGTAACTTTTACAATTGTTTAGTCTGAGTACTTTTAGAGTGATTCAGTCTTAAGGAAGATGATTAAAACCAATGCTTTGGGTTCTTTTTTCCACAAAGCTTCCAAAAAAAGTCTTGTTGACCAGGAAATTTCTGAAGGGTTGGGTAAGGCTATGAAGTCAATAGCCTATAAAGGAGGCTGCTGCTGGCAGTTCTGGGTATATTGAGCAATTGCATTTTTGAGTAATCCTTGCTTGTTTTTAGCTTTTATGGTAACCTTTCTTGAGGTTTCTTGTAGCTGGGGTTTCTTGTGGAGGGGTGAAACCTGGCTGAGAGATTTATTTTCAGTTTTTAAATCCTTTCTTCTTTTGGGACCAGAAAGTAAATAATAATTACTTGTTTAAGCACAAAGATGCACAAGTTCAATACTAAAAGCAGGGAAGTGCAGAGTACTTATCTGTACAGATACCAGGAATATATGTATGGAATAGGCTCCCCAGGGAGGTGGTTGAGGCACCATCTCTGGAGATATTGCAGGTGAGGTTGGCCAAGGCTCTGAGC